>APFE030785149.1:27976-58008 GCA_000404065.3 Pinus taeda
TGCAAAAAGATCCAAATGTTTCTTTGGAGTACAAGAGGTGGAATATCTAGGTCATATTGTATCTCATGAAGGAGTTAAGGTAGACCCTAGCAAAATTAAAGCCATTAAGGAATGGGAAATCCCGACATCCATAAAGCATTTGCGAGGATTTCTCGGGTTTACAGGGTATTATCGCAAGTTTTTTAAGAATTATGGGAAAATAGCAGCACCTATAACAACATTGTTGAAGAAAGATGCATTTTCATGGACTCCAGAAGCAACAAAGGCCTTCGAAGATCTTAAAGAGGAAATGTGCCAAGCACCGGTCTTAGCTACACCAAACTTCACAAAAACCTTTATTGTGGAATGTGATGCTTCTGGAAATGGAATTGGTGTTGTTTTAATGCAAGATGAAAGACCCATTGCTTTCGAAACTCATCCAATCAAGGGAAAGTATTCACACAAAGCTATTTATGAGAAGGAAATGTTGGCAATAATACATGCACTTAAGAAATGGTGACCCTACCTAATGGGAAGGCACTTCAAGGTAAAAATGGATCATGGTAGCCTTAAATACTTTTTAGAACAAAGATTATCCTCTGAAGAACAACAAAAATGGGTCACAAAGATGTTGGGTTATGACTTTGAAATAATATACAAAAAAGGGAAGCAAAATGTTGTGGCAGATGCACTCTCAAGAAAGGATGAGGATGTGGAAGCCTTGTTGTGCGCCATTTCTATTATCCAACCAGATTGGATAAAAAAAAGCAAGGGAGGAAAGGAAGAATGACAAAGAAGTGTGGGAACTTATTTGAAAGTTACAACAAGATTCCAATACATCTTATACATTTAGCTGGAAAAATGATTCGTTCTGGTACAAAGATTGCTTATACCTCTGTAAGAATTCCCAACTCAAACAAAATATTCTTCTGGAATTGCATACTTCTCCCCTAGGAGGGCACTCAGGATTTTTAAAAACTTACCACAGGGTTAAGAAGGAATTTCTTTGGGATGGCCTTAAATCGTATATTCAAAAGTTTGTGGTGGAATGTTTGGTATGCCAACAAAATAAAGCTGAAACAATTAAGACACTAGGTCTGTTACAACCTTTATCCATTCCAAGCCAACATTGGGAGGAGGTTTCAATGGATTTTATCACAAGTTTAGCCAAGTTTGAGGGAAAGAGTGTCATCATGGTGGTAGTTGACAAACTTACCAAGTATGCACACTTTTGTGCATTATCACATCCATTTAAAGCCAGTATAGTTTCTATGGAATTTATGGAAACAATTCAAAAGCTACATGGAAACTCAAATATTATTGTAAGTGACAGAGATCCCATTTTTACAAGAAATTTTTGGACAGAATTATTTTCTTGTCTTGGTACTCAGTTAGCTCATAGCTCATCTTATCATCCTCAATTTGATGGGCAAATGGAGATAGTAAACAAGTGTTTGGAAGGATATCTTCATTGCTTTGTATCTGATAAATAGACACAATGGATCAAATGTTTGCCTCTGGCTGAATGGTGGTATAACACTTCCTTCCATATTGCAACAAAAATGACCCCATTTATGGCACTTTATGGATATCAGCCACCATCCATCACATTTGGATGCTACTTTAGTATGAGGTCTTCCATGATATCTTGGATGAGGTGTCCATAGTACGATTGAGGATGAGTACGATGTTTCTAGCATGGCTAATTGTGAGGCAAGATGAAGAATCTCCTTAGAGAGTTGTTTGAGTATGATCTAGATATGGCATAGATACATTGTGATCCGATTGGAATAAAGTCCCATATTTATATTTGGGACCGAGATACTCTCATATATTGAGACAATGTAGTTGTTTGAAACAAGCTCAGGCTTGTGGTTGGCACCTCCTTGAGAGGGAGGATGATTATGGTATCCTTTTCTGATTTATATGATTATTTATGTTCTGACATGATATTTTATTTGATGTCCTATATGAATAGGAAACAACTGCTATTGAAACAAACTGATACTAGATTTGAGTATGATGAGAGAAACGCTGATTGAGGACACTGAGCTAACACTTCCTCCCTGTCTGAGCTCCCATGGCGAGGAATTGAGATGGGGAGCTCCTAGGGTTGAGGGAACTCTTGACAATAGGGTATGACCCCTATCTGTTACCCATAGGGTTGGAGATGCTACTCCCCTATCTTCATAGGGTCAGAGAATGTTGCTTCCCTGTCTAGTCTTTGTAGAGTATACCCTAGTTGGCATCGTAACCACAAGCAGGGCTTGTCTGGAATATCACTCCTTGTTTGGCCAATGAGTTGAGAGTGTAAAACCCAAGTCGATTATGATGCATGTGTTCTACCACATGTCTATTCAGGGTCACTGATGGAAATATCAATAGGCAATAAGATGGGTTGAGATAACCCTATACGATTCTAGGTTGAGATTGAGCTCCCTGATGAGATCCCAAGGTCGAGATGTGCTCCCCTGTGTGTTTGGATATCCTATTACTCGATACGGGGTTGTAGATGTATAGTTCCCCCATGAGATTTCAAGTTGAGATGTGCTCCTTGATGCAATGTTCCACAGGGATGCGTCCCTCAGGGTTGGGTGCACGCACCTCTTGCACCCCACGCATCGGGATGGGGAGTCTACTGGGGGTGCATTTCCTCAGTGTGGGGGACGAGACTCCCCAAAAGGGGTGTGTCTGGGTGTTCCCCTCAAAACTTCAGTATCTAATATATAGTATATAGTAATATACTAGTATGTTTTTATTTCAATTTAGATTCTAGAATGATGAATGATGAATTTAAGTTTAAAATCAATGTAGATTGTAGAATGATGAATGATGAATGATATGGATCAATGTATTTAAATATTTCATTACTGATTTTTTTTATTGAATCTCATGGTATGGATGAATAATGAGTATGTCATATGAATTATGTATGTATTAAAATCAATTATGAATTTAAATTTTATGTGTGGATCAAATGTCAATTTTCAATGTATTGGTATCCATATTACTATTAGTCTATTTAATATTTATGCTTTCATTATTGAACAATGAATATGAACTTGAATATATATATTATCATAATTAAAAATTATGTACCCTGACGTCCCCTCGCACCCCCAAAATTTCCCTAAAATTTAAGGGTACTCCCACACATCCCCCCTATGTGTCTCCCCGCACTGGATTCTTGGTGGAACATTGCCCCGATGTGGTTACATGTTGAGATGTGCTCCTTGATGATATGCTCACCAATGATGATTGATGATGATATTTCAGGTAGTAGCCTGCTGGTAGAGATTCTGGGTAGAAACATGATGGATAGAGGGTGGTAGCTTAATCTCCCCTCCGATAACAAATTGTTCTTCTTCTAGATTCGAGAATGTTCAACATACGAGCAAGAACAATTAAGAGATAAGCAGGAATAAGCAAGAGATAGATCAAGATGTACGTTGATGATTTTTGATGATGAGATACTTGAGGTGGTCATGACATGACGACTACATGACAAACATGATCAATGATGATACATGAAGATACCAGAACGGCATATTGATCGATGGACGGATATTGGTAGGTGAAATTCTCCCTAGTTGATAGGGAGTGTTAATTTTTGCAATTGCAGTAACATTCCACCTTGGACAGCTCAAATGACTGACATGATGATTGCATTAGATTCCTCTTTTCGAGAGGACCAAAATCGACCTAAATATCACCTTATTTGGACAAGAGAAAGTTGATTTTTGAATTTATTTATTCACTCATGTATATTGCGTTAGGTCGGCCCTAAGCACATGTTAAATTGGATAGGTCGGCCTCAACCCCAAGAGGACCCTCATGAAAGCCTATAAATAGAAGAGACCTCAAGCTCATTTGGACACATTGATCAAGCCATCTTCTCTTCTCTTATTGTCATGGTTCACATAGGTTTGTCGGAGGAAAGTTCGTGCAAGGGTCTGAAATCTCAGGGATGAAGCTCACACTCATCTAGGGTTTTCTGATTCCTAGATGCTAGCAGAAAACTAGACATTTTAGTGCCTGGATGCTGGCACAATGTGGTGAAGACAACGTTCAAAGATCCCTAGACACTGGCATAGAAGCCTATGGGAGCGTCCAGGGTTTCAGAGGCATATCTGGAGGTGTTGGTCCCCAGATGCTCGCACATAGTAGTCTTGGGAGTATCCAAGTCATCTCGGATACATGCACAATAACTGGAAGGGAGTGTCTGGGGGTTTGAAGAATATCAAGTGAGTTGGTCCCCAGACACACACACAGGATGGTTTAGGGAGTGTCTAAGTAACCATAGACACTGGCATACAGTTCACAGAGAGCGTCCAGGATTGTTATAGACGGTCGCACAATTCCTCCTCCCTAGGTCCAGGACTCAAAGATGAGATTTCAGTATTCTAAAGATTCTGCTCAGTGACAACAATGTTCAACATAGTGACAACAATATTTAACAATTGGCTATAGTTAGTGACAACACATTATAGCCATTAGAACAAGGGTTTTGATTATAAGTATGATTAGATATGATTTCATGGATATCATAGTTTTTTTGTTGCATAGATAAAGTTATGGATCATTGTACTCTCTTTTGTTGAAATATTTGATGATGATCTACAAAGAAGAAGATTTGCAAGGGCTTTCCCCATAGTGGATTTTGCTCTGGTCTTGGACCAATCTTGGTGTCTTTATGTGTGTGCATGCTTTTCTTCTATTGTTTCGCTGCATTGATGAGGATGTCGTTATTTCTATATAATTGCATATGGTGATGAATTATGGTGTATATATGGATAATGTAATGATGATATTAGGTGAAATTAATGTATTAATGAAGAAATGCAATTATCAAAGCAAAGAACAAGGTAGTCCTATGAAAAATTAACAATAGGCTCCAGGTACTAATAACTCAACCCACAACCTTCAAGGAACCCAAGTTGTTTCAAGGCTCTAGAGCATTTGTTCCAACCCACAACCTCAAGAACTGAAGAACCAATTAGAAAACCAAATGGGGAACCCACTACACCATGGCTAGCCAGGAAATGGCAAGGCAAGGCTGAGACCACTGTCAATAAAGTCAAATCTTCATGCCAATGACAACACATAACCAAGGAACCACATGCATATACCATGCATCCAAAAAACAGCAAGGAGATCACATATGCAACCTGTTACTTGCAAAGTAAGTCTGTTGTAGCTGCTGATCCAACTATCTCCTTTCACTTCCTTGCTTTCCTTTACTTTCTTTCTCCAATCCAAGTGATTGCTAGAATTCTCCAAGAATACTCTAGGTGTGTGAGAGTGTATGAGATAGAGAATGAAAGGAGAGAACCAAAACTGAACTGACAAAAGCTAAGAAAAAAGTTTTGAACTGATTCTTTGATGCCTTTTTATCATTGGTGTTTCCTTTTTCTTCATTTTTCCTTTGATTTCCCTTGCATGCAAATTTGTGCCTCTTCACCTTCCTTTTCTCATATTTTCCTTTATTGTCATAATTAAATGTCAATTATTGCCTCTTGCCTTTTCCAATTTCCATAGCCATCAATTAACCACAAGTGATTGCCACTATAATGTTTTCCCACCATTCAGCTTGGAATACATGCCCCATGACCTTGGTCTTATTTTATTTACATGGAAAATCAACAAGGGTCTGTTACAAACCCCTCCCCCTGGGGGAACACCATCCTCAGTGTCCAATGACACTTATAACCAACAAAACATGTTTCCCATGGAGCTTTATAACACAACTCGATGCAACATTTACATCATACCAAACTGCTGAAACCATGAACACCATACTTCTTATTGGAGCTTTATAACACAACTTGATGCAGTATTTACATCATACTTCTCATTGGAGATTTATAACACAACTCATTGTAGTATTTATAATACACATATGCATATTTAAATATAAACCAAACACATATGCTCAACCAACAAATAAATAATGATACAAAGCCCGCATTTGATCAACCATCTCCCATGTAGCTTCATCGGGCCCAAAGTGCTTCCAATACACTTTAACTTGCTCTATTGCTTGGTTTTGGAGCATGAGCTATTTCTGCTGCAAAGTGCACTGAGGTTCTAGCTAGAATTCTCCAACTGTTCCACATGAAATAAAAACCAATCAATCACATGATCAACATCCTAAACATATCTCTTAAGCAATGAAACATGGAAAACATCATAGACTTTCATTGTTGGCAATAGTGCAAGCTTGTAGGTCACAAGACCAATCCTCTCAAGGATCTCAAAATGACCACAATACCGACATGCCAACTTGGCACATGATCTAATCATCATGGAGCTCCTATTGGCTTGATGTGCATGTACACATCTGCATGTTCTGTGTTGCCTTTAAATTCCTTCTAATAACCTGCATCTCCCACTCCATCTCAACCAACATATCCGGTCCAATCAACACCCTTTTAACTAGATCACTCCAATTGATAGGAGTATTATAACTCCACCCACAGAGAGCCTCAAATGGACTCATCCTCAAGGATTCTTGGTACCCATTATTATATGAAAACTATACCAATGGAAGATACTCCTCCTACTTCTTTTGTTAATGCATGATATACATCCTCAATATATCCTCAAGAATCTTGTTCACCCTCTTTGTCTGTCCATCTGTCTACGGATGATAAGCTGCGTTGAATGCTAACTCTGCCCCCAAGCCTGCAAACAACTCCTTCCAAAACTTGGAACTAAACTTGGCATCTCTATCTGATATGATCTTCTTGGGAACACCATGCAATCTCACTATCTCCTTGATGAAGATTTGATCTACCTCACTAGCTAAATTCATAGATTTCATTGCAACGAATTGAGCTACCTTGCTCAACCTATCAACCACAACCATGATGGAATCATGCTGCTTCGATGTCCTCAACAAACCAATAATGAATTCCATGGAAATGACCTCCCATTCCCATTATGGAATTAGAATAGGCTATAACAAACCAACTGGATGCTTACACTTTGCTTTCACTTGCTGACAGTTCAAGCATCTCGCAACAAATTTAACCACTTATTTCTTCAAGTTTCGCCAATGATAGAACTTCTTTACGATTGTCAAAGTTTTTTGATATCTTGGGTGGCCTAAATAGAACTTGACATGAAACTCTCTCAAGATAAGCTGCTTGAGCTCACTACTATCTGACACATAAATCTTGTTCTTGAATCTCACCAAGCCATCTATCGTGAGGTGATACTCCTCATCTCTATCACCTTCACCATGTTGATGCAACCTATGCTTCAACTGCTGGTACCTCTCATCATGCTTCCCTACACGCAATATTCACTCCTGTAAATCTATCCCATAAGAGATTACAACTAAAATATGATTCACCTGCACTCTCCTATTGAGAAAATTTGCGAGTCTGTTTTCCTTTCCCTTGATGTACCTGATCTCAAAGTGAAACTCACTAAGGGTAGCCAACCATCTAGGTTTCCTAACATTAAGATTAGGTTGGGCAAACAAGTACCTCAACCCACTGTGATCACTCATAAAGATGAACCTCCTACCAAGAAGATAATGTCTCCACATCTGCAATGCATGGATGATAGTTTCCAAGTCAAGATCATGAGTCACATAGCTCCGCTCGTGCTCATTCAACTTCAATGACTCATAGCATACCACCACCCCTTCCTGCATTAAGACTCCACCAAGTCCTTCCTTGTAAGCATTTGTACAAACCACAAACTGATTATCAGGATTTGCAATCTTCATAAGTGAAGCATTTGTAAGCAAACACTTAAACTACGGTAAACTAGATGCACACTCCTCATCCCATTCAAACTCCTTCCCTTTCCTCTGCAAAGATGTAATAAGATAACCAATCCATGATAAGTTCCTGATGAACTGCCTATAATAACCTACTAGTCCCATAAATGATTTGACCTCATCGACATTCCTAGGAGTTGGCCACTCCATGATAACTTTAATCTTTTTCAGGTCTACTGATATCCCCTCCTTGGAAATAACATATCCCAAGTAATGAATTTGAGATTGAAAGAAACTGCACTTGCTGAGATTGACATACAACCAATGCTCTATCAATAATATCAACATTGCCACCAGGTGCTCTCAATGCTCTTGCTCATTCTTGGAGTATATCGATATATCATCAATAAAGACTATCACAAACTTGTCCAGGTAAGGATGCAACACATTGTTCATCAAACACATGAAAGTGGATGGAGCATTGGTAAAACCAAAAGGAACCACCACAAACTCATAATGTCCATACCTCATATGGAATGTAGTCTTGTGAATGTCTTATTCTTTGATGCACACCTGATGATATCTTGATCTTAGATCAATATTTGAAAATACTACTTCTCACTTCACCTGATAAAAAAAATCGTCAATCTGCTACAATGGATCCCTATTCTTGATAGTCACTGTTGATTTATGGTAGCATTGGACGTCCTCTAAGCCTCAAAATTTGCAGGGAGGCCAGGACACATGTATTCCACAATACCCAGACATCGTTTTGGGAAATTCCATCTAGAGACAATTTTATTAAAATAAATAATTATTTTTAATGGGTGCCTAAGTCTAAACTTAAGAAATTAAAATAATTAAAGGGTATTAATTAAACTGTGGGTGAAACTTTTGGAAGAAGAAGAGGATCAAGTCAATATGATCTGAGCCATTGATTAGAATCTAATTTGGGCCATTGATTACTCAACTAGAGGACTTCAATGGGCATTTGGAGGACACACTAGGTTGGTACTCAGTTACCCAAGTAAGATCGATTTTCTCACTTGTCCAAGTTCGACAAGAGGAAATCAGATTAAAGGGAGAGTTGCAAGTGAGAAGGAGAGAGGGTATCAACATCAATAAGGAGTGCAGGAGAATAAGGAAGACACAGAGCAGAGGAGGGACAACACAAAGGCTGTGATGCTGAGACTGCGCAGTACCTACGAAGAAGCTAACACAGTGAGACACAGAGGGAGCAACAAGTCCTCTCCAGAGTTAGAATCTCGCTCAGAAACATGAGAATATTGTCTGCAAAATTTCTCACAAAAATTTCTCTTCTATTATGCTGGTTGTATCTTGTACATGAGATTTTTGCTGAAGATCAATAAAGAAACCCTCATCTGCTGCACTAGTTTTGTCACATTAGGTTTTTCCAAGGACAATTGTTCAAAAATAAATGTGTCATTGTGATTATACTTGTGCTAATATTTTTCCTTGCATTTACTTTCCGCATTATTTTAATTGTGAAGGTTGCAATAGAGTTTATTTCGATGTTTTCTATAGAAACACCGTGAATAACTTATTTATGACTTAATAAGTAGAAGAAATAATATCAGTCACTACAGTTGGATTTCTATTAAGAAATTTTCACATGGTATCAGAGCTGAGTTAAGAAGGAGTGAAGACCGAAAGAGCCAACATTGAAGAGAAGGAGGGAATTCGAAATTGTTGCATAGGCAGAAAATCAAATCCCCAGAAGAATCATGTAGTGCAGTCTAGGAGGGAGAAATTTTTGTGTGAAAATATCTCTATGAGAGAGTCGACAGAGAGACATATTTCCAGATCGAAGTTTTCCAGTGACAGAGGGAGTAGTGTAGAAGCTTTAGTGAAGAGGAGTTTTCTAGTGTGACAAAGTTTTTCTGCAGTAGTTGCTGGGGCGGAAAAGCGTTAGAAATCGATAGGAAAAATAACACAAAGAAGGATGGAAAATCAAGATGTCTTTGAATTATCTTCCAGATTGGAAGAAGAATTCACATGCTTGTCAAGTTCAGCGTCAACAGATTTTTGGTATATCGATAGCGGGGCTTCAACCCATATGACTGGAGTACGAGAATATTTCTCGAGCTATCAAGAAGAGTAAATGGACTTCTAGATTACTATGAGAAACATAATGAAGTGTACTCAAGTAGGGAGAGGCACCATAACATTTCAAACATAAGAAGGAACTAGCATCTGAGCCACTAATGTTCTGCATGTGCCTGGGTTAGGAATGAATTTGATTTTAGTGTCCTAGTTACAGGACAAGGGATACAATGTATACTTCATTGAAAGGAAAGTGTACATCAAACATCCAAGCTGGAAGAAGAAGAGACAAATTAGAGATCGAAGCAACAGACTGTATAGGTTGCAACTCGAGTCTCCAATAGCATTGAAAGGAACTAAATGAACTATGGCATAGGCGAATGGGACACTTGCACCATGGAGCTCTAAGGATGCTTAGAGAGACTGTTATAGGAGTTCTAGTCCTTAGTACTGAGCATGATGGTGTATGAAGAGGATGCGTACTAGGGAAGTACGTTAAAACAATTTTTTCCAGAAGTAACAACAGAGCGAAAGGCATATTGGGATTGATACACTCAGATATTTGTGGCCCAGTGTCCACAAGAGCTCTTAGTGGTGGCGAATACTTCGTCACCTTTATTGATGATCACTCTAAAAATACCTGGATCTATTTCTTAAAGACCAAGGATGAGGTCTTTGATCAGTTCAAAGAGTTTAAGGCTCCCGTAGAGAACATGACAAGAAAAAAGATAAAGGTGTTGTGTACATGAACAAAGACTTCATAGATTTTTGCGCAAAGGAGGGCATCAAAAGAGAATGGATGACTCCATATAATCCAGAGCATAATGGAGTAGCAGAGCAAAATAATAAAACTATCGTCAGGGCAGCAAAAGCTATGTTGTATGACCAGGACTTGCCTAGATTCTTATGGGTAAAGGCTTGCAACACAATGGTGTATATCCAAGATAGAACTCCTCACAAAGCATTGAGGGAAGAAAACACCTAAAGGTTTCTTCACAGGGAAGAAGCCGAAGGTGAGTCATCTCAGGATATTCAAAAGTGTGGCATATTGTCACATTCCAAACAAGAAGCATAGTAAACTGGATCAGACTACAGAAAATGGGTACCTCATAGGATATAGTGAGACCTCGAAGGAATACAGATTCTACATTCCTAGCAGTAGGAAGATTGTAGTAAGACAAGATGCAAAGTTCATGGAGGATAAAGCTTTTAGGAAATCTTGAGAGATGCCAGTAGGAATTCAGTAAGTGGATGTTCCATTAGTCCAACAACAACAAGGGAAACAAGGAGGAAAATCAGGAGGATGGTACCTAGATTGAGCACAATGACTAGCACTAGTATTTCCTCGGAAATAGGAAATCTAGGAAATTTTCAGTAGATGGAACAAGATGAACTGGAGGGGGACTTGATTGAGCCTCCCACCACCAATGGTAGAACCAACAGGGAAGTACAATAAACACTGAGGGATTTAGAGGAGTTTGTCGAAGCTCCTAGAACCGAGAAGAGGCAACGTAGACAACCTAACAGATACCAAGCCTTGGTTGCACAGGTTGAAGAACCCTCTAGTTTTCAGAAAGCCGTACAACACCAAGTTTGGGTGAATTCCATGGTAGAAGAGTATAACTCTATCATGACAAATGATGTCTAGGAAGTGGTACCTAGACCAGAGGATAGATCAGTTGTAGGATCAAGGTGGATCTACAAGATCAAGCATGATACATATGGTAGTATAGACAAGTACAAGGCTAGGTTCATGGCAAAGGGATACACACACAAGGAAGGAATAGGCTATGAGGATACCTTCGCCCTAGTAGTTAGATATAACTCTATCAGATATGTTATATCCATAACAACTCAAATGGGATAGAAGATTCACCAGATGGATGTCAAGACAACATTCTTGAATGACCTTATAAAAGAAGAGGTGTATATAGAACAACTCGAAGGCTTTGAAATTCATGAAAATAGAACTCATGTATGCATGTTAAAGAAATCTCTGTATGGGCTCAAGCAGACACCCAAAGCATGGTATGGTCGGATTGATAGTTACTTGCAGTAGTTGGGATTCGGCAAGAGTGATGTTGATCCTAATCTCTAATATCTAATGGTGGAGAATGAGCCACTTATTCTAGTATTATATGTGGATGACTTGTTTCTAACTAGGCCATCTAGGTTCATACAAGACCGCAAGAATAATTTTGAAGCAGGATTCGACATGAAGGATATGGGGTTGATGCATTATTTTCTAAAGTTGGAAGTTTTGCAGAAGAATGGGGAGATCTTCCTTGGGCAAGGAAGATATGCTATAGATATTTTGAAGAGATTCAGAATGCAAGATTGTCGACTCATGTCTACGCCTATAATCACTAACTGGAAGAAAATAGATGCATAAGAGACAAGGAGGTGGACCCCACCTTGTATAAATAGCTCACCGGGTCACTCATGTATCTAGTCAACACTAGGCCAGACATTTTCTTCACTATCAACACCCTTAGTCAGTTCATGGTGGAACTGAAAAGGGTGCATTGTGTAGCAGCTAGGCACATTCTTAGATATGTGTGTGGAATAGTCGGATATGGTTTTGTTAAAATTGGAAACTAGGACCAAACTCCACATGAGTCATCTTATTTATGATAACTGATATTTTTCTTGGATTCCTCTCCCCGAGAGGTGTAGGATTGATCTAAAGATCATCTGATTCTGACATGTACAAATGAAGTTATGAATTTATTTTGATTATGGTCAAATTGTCAAGGTTGACCAACAAACTCATGTAGGCTCAGAAGCCCAACAATCATGTCTATTTATCCTCAACGTTGCATATAAATAGAAGGTGACTTAGCCTCATTTGGACACACACATCTTCACACTTCTCTCCCTTTCTCCTCATTGATTGGGTATAGATTTTTGGGCTTCTCTCTCTCCATGTTCGAAATTTCAGGAGAGCGAAATTTCAGGAGGCCGAAATTTCAGGAGAGCGAAATTTCAGGAGGCCGAGATTTCTGGAGAGTGAAGTTTCAGGAGATTGAATTTCTGGACAGTTTGACCAAGCATTGACTAGCGTGCATTGACCTCCTTTGACTATGTTTTTGTGAGGGCTATCTCTGTTTTGGCAGGCCTCATTTATGGGCTCAAAAATCGAGGCTAAACGTTGATTGTTGACTAGTGTTGACTGCAGCTAGGGCTGACCGTAGGTGGGCTGTTTGACCAGACTTTGACTGGGCTGCATTTCACTATTTTGAGGGCTATTTTATCTTTCTATTTAGATGCTGAAGTTGACTGATTTGTTGAGGGTCAAATTTTCCTTTTTGACCAACGTTGACTTTTTTGGTTAGGGCTCTTTTGCTGTTTTTATAAATTATTAGATTTGTAAATTGTACTACCTCTCTCTGTTGAACTATTGAAGACTAAAAGAACAATTGATCAAGGGTTTCCCCACATTGGGGTTTGTCCCTGGTTGGTGCCACATCTTGTGTCGTCTTGTCTTGGCTCGTCTTCTACTGTTTATGTATATGTTCTATTTACATTTTACTATCATGTTGATGTGATTTCTAATCTAAATATTGAAATTGAATTAAAATTGCTCTAAAGCATAGAACATATCATTGTTGCCTAAAATTAACATGGTATCAGAGCTGAGGTGAAGACAAAGCCCAAGCAAGAGTGAAAGAGCAATCACCAAAGACAATTGGACAAGGAAAAAAGGTTCAATGGGTTCCTCATCCTACTTCCTGGCTGAAGACAAGCTCCATGATAAATCTGACTATCATGTATGGAAGATGTTTCTTGATTTGACCTTGGAAGAAAAGGGAGTTATGGACTATGTGCAAGGTAAAATCCCTGAACCTCCTTCAAATGCGCTGGCTACTGCGAAGACCAAGTAAAATAGGGTTGAAGTCAAAGCAAATAAGATTATTTGGGATTCCATTAAAAAGCATCTGGTCGCCTACATCTCTGAATTGAAGACCTCCAAGGAGATCTATGACATGTTGGTTGGTATGTTCAAGGTTAGTAACACTAATCAAATTCTATTTTTCAAGAATAAGTTGAAGGATATTAAGAAGGGAAAGGATGAGAATATTCTATGCTATTTCTTGAGGATTACTGAGATCAAGAATGATCTACTCTATTGGAGAAGTCATTCCTGACAAGGAACTTACTCTCACCACCCTTGGAGGAATCCCACCCAAGTGGTATGTATTTATAACCACCGTCCTCAACAATGATCGAATTCTTGTTTTTGAAGAACTGATGTCGAGATGCATTAAAAAAGAAACAAGAATGGTGGAGAAAGAAATGCCTTCTAATAGAAGCAACCCCACTACATTCTCCGCTCATGCCAAAAGGAGGAATAATGCAGGGTCTAAAGGTCATTTCCATGGAAATCCTGGATCAAAGGGAGGAAGGAAGGGTAGGTGATTTGTTTGTAATAAGTTTGGCCACTATGCAAGGGAGTGTCCAAATAGAAGGGACACATCGCATGATGATGATCACAATCATTCTAGGGGCAACTTCAACAACAACGATCAAAGGAATGGTAAGTCCAATGGAAAGGAAAAGGGAATGTGGGACATCAAGGAAATGGTTGACCCTCCAAGAAATCAAGGAACTCCAGGTATGAAGAACCAAATGTTGTTAACAATAAGCAAAAATAGTACTATCTTATATCGTCCCTCTCCATTGCCTCTCCTCCAGACACTTTGGGAAATTCGTTGATTGATAGTGGTGCCTCAAGGCACTTCACTGGATACAAGGAAGCCCTGTCTAATCTAATAGAAAAAGAGACAAACTTGGAGATGACGCCACCTATCCCGTGAAGGGAGTAGGGAATGTTACCCTTCAATTGAATCAAAGTAACACTATTCATTTGCAAGAAGTACTATATGTACTTGATCTCAAGAAGAACTCGATGTGCATTTCAGCCATGGAGGACAAAGGATTCAAGGTGGCATTCATCAATGGAAAGGCACGTGTTTGGAAAATAAATTTTAAAGATGCTTTTACTCTTGGGTTTAGGCTTGATAGTTTGTATCAAGTTGGAGGAATTCCATTGCCATGTCTTGTGCCACATCTATAGAATCTGAACTATGGCACTAGAGGTTTGCCCATCTTCATTATAAGGCCATACCCGGTGTGAGACATATGGTGACAGGTATGCCCAAGTTCAAAGTAGAGTATGAAGGTGTATGTCCGGGATGTGTCGAAGGAAAACTTACAATGTGACCATTCCCCTCAAGTAATAGCAAGCCCACAGATATATTGCAATTGATCCATTCCAACATATATGGTATGATGCTCATAAACTCTTTGGGATTATACTTATATTATCTCACATTTACATATGATTATTCTCGCAAGACTTGGATCTACTTCTTGAAGAAGAAGGATGAAGTGTTCACTTGGTTCCGACACTTCAAAGCCTTGATCAAAAATCATTTAGAGAAGAAAATCAAGATATTGAGGACTGATAAAGGGACTAAGCATGAATCCAATGAATTCCAAGATTATTACAGAGAAGCTAGCATTGAGAGGGAGACTACAATGCCATACACTCACGAGCTGAATAGTGTGGCTGAAAGGAAGAATCACTCTATTGTAGAAGTTGTCTGTGCCATGCTTCATGATCAAGGCATTCCGAAGTTTCTATGGGCTAAAGCTGCAAATACTGGCGCGTATGTTCAAAACTGATGACGTCATCAAGAATTGGACTCCAAGACTCCTGAAGAAATGTTCACTAGTAAGAAACCCGATGTCTCTCATTTTAGAATTTTTGGAAGTCCCATATATTTTCATGTGGCGAAAGAGAAAAGAAGCAAATTGGGTGCATATGGGAAGAAAGGGATCTTTGTGGGCTATAGTGAAAATTATAAGGGATATAGAATTTATGTCACTGGTCAAAAGGAAGTTTAGATAAGTCATGATGTCACTTTCAACAAAGACATGGCCCTCAGGAAGATCAATAACCTTCCTATCCTAAGAAAGGACAAAGAAGTTGACACAGGAAATAAGGGTGAAAAAGAAGATGAAACGATGCCTGATGTTGATGAATCTATGGATCATATTGATCCTCCTCCTCATGAGCCCTCCTCCTCCAAAAGGAGACCCTCATGGCTTAGGGATACTCTCAAAGATGCTGAGAGACACATTGCACCAAGGGGGACTTTCCATGAAAGCAAGAAGTCGAACAAGTATCAAGGATATTTGAACACCATGAGCACTATCATTCAAAATGAGCCTTCAACATTTGAAGAAGCCATGAAGCATCAAGTATGGAAAGACGCTATGAATGAAGAATACGAGTCAATTATGAAGAATGATGTCTGGGATGTGGTCCCTAGACCCCAGGACAAATCAATTGTCACCTCTAAGTGGCTCTACAAAATCAAGCATGGCGTTGATGGAAGTGCAGACCCTCTCATTCACAAATGTAAGAGGGAGTTGGATTTTGAATTTGAGATGAAGGATTAAGGACCGATGCACTATTTCCTAGGGTTGGAGGTATGGCAAAAGCCATCTGAAATTTTCCTTTTTCAAGGAAAATATGTTGTGAAGATATTGGAAAGATTTGGGATGGTGGACTACAAGCCTGTGACTACTCCGATGGAACTTAACTTTAAGAAGTTATGTGGTAGTGCTGTTGGACCTGAATTGAGAAATGCTTTTGAGTATCATCAACTCATAGGAGCACTGATGTTCTTGGTGAACTCCCATTCGGACATATGTTTTGCAGTTAACACATTGAGCCAATATATGGTTAAGCCTCATCATATACATTGGATTGGTGCCAAAATTTTTTGAGATATCTTCGGGGAACAATCACTTATGGATTGAGATACACTGTTGGAGATGTGAGGCTGCATGGTTATTCTGATGCTGATTGGGCTGGAAGTGTGGTGGATCACAAGAGCACTTCTGGATGCTATTTTTCTTTGGGTTCTGCTTCAATATCTTGGATGAGCAGGAAGCATAAATCGGTTGCCTTGAGCACCACCGAGGCCAAATACATAGCTGCTAGTATGGCCTCCTGTGAAGTGGTCTGGTTGAGGAAGATCTTCAGTGAGCTATTTGGACATGTGTTGGATACCATCGTGATCCTCTGCAACAACCAGAATGGGATTCAATTATCAGAGAATCCCATCTTTCATGATCTCTCCGAGCATATAAACATTAGGTACCACTTTATCTGGGATATGGTACAATGAGGAGCAATAAGGCTCCATCACATTGGGACTAATGAGCAGGTCACCGATATTTTGACAAAGCCCTTGGGGAAGATCAAGTTCTTGGCCTTCCGAGAACGACTTGGAGTCGTGGAGAGACCCTCTTATGAGGGTCCTGTATGAGATGGACATTGAGCTTTGGGAGCTCCGTGGGGCTTGGGGTACTTCTTGGAGTGATGAGCAACCATAGGGTGAGTGGTTCAGCCTTCCCCTATGATACCCCTTGGTGACATGTAGGCAGGATGAGTGGTTCGTCCTTCTCCTGCCGAGGCATCCTACCCATGCAGTCTGGGACTCATGGGAAGTACCTCCCATCTGGCCAATGAGTAGGGAAATGAGGATAGGGACCATATTACTACCGATGGATGCATCATGTACTACCATACTCCCTATGAGAGGATGACCAATATTGATCAGGGATCAATTGGAACTGACTTCGGGTCAGTAAGAGTGGTATGAGACACTCTCTTTTGATTGGAATTGACTTCAGGTTAGTAAGAATGGTATGGCACACTCTCCTGTTATTGGGATTGACTTCCGGTCAGTAGAGAATGGTATGATACATTCTCAATCACTTCTTCTTATTCATAGTTCAGTAGAGAAGAGCAGTGCATTGATGGCAAAGATAGTACAAATTGATAGATGGATTAACAGATGGACTTCTCTCTAGTTGAGAGGGAGTGTTAAAATTGGAAACTAGGGCCAAACTCCACATGGGTCATTTTATTTGTGAAAACTGATATTTTTCTTGGATTCCTCTCTCCGTGAGGTGTAGGATTGATCTAAAGATCATCCGATTTTGACATGTACAAATGAAGTTATGAATTTATTTTGATTATGGTCAAATTGTCAAGGTTGACCAACAAAATCATGTAGGCTCAGAAGCCAAACAGTCACGTCTATTCATCCTCAATGTTGCCTATAAATAGAAGGTGACTTAGCCTCATTTGGAAACACTCATCTTCACACTTCTCACTCTCTCTCCTCATTGATTGGGTATGGATTTCTGGGCCTCTCTCTCTCCACGTCCGAAATTTTAGGAGAGCGAAATTTTAGGAGGTTGAAATTTTAGGAGAGAGAAATTTCAGGACGCTGATATTTTAGGAGACCAAATTTCTAGACAATTTGACCAAGCATTTACCAACATGCGTTGACCTCCTTTGACTATGTTTTTGTGAGGGCTATCTCTGTTTGGGTAGGCCACATTTCTAGGCACATAAATCGAGGCTAAATGTTGACTTTTGATCAATGTTGATTGCAGCTAGGGTTGACCGTAGGTGGGTTGTTTGACCAAACTTTGACTGGGCTGAATTTGACTGTTTTGAGGGTTGTTTAATCTTGCGATTTGGATGCTGAAGTTGACTGATTTGCTGAGGGTCAAATCTTACCTATTGACCAACGTTGACTTTTCTGGTTAGGGATCTTTTGCTGCTGTTATAAATTATCAGATTTTTAAATTGTACTCTCTCTTTGCTGAACTATTGAAGACTAAAAGAAGATTTGATCAAGGGTTTCCCCACATTGGCATTTGTCCTTGGCTGGTGCCACATCTTGTGTCCTCTTGTCTTGGCTTGTTTCCTACTGTTTATGTTTATGTTCTATTTGAATTTTACTATCATGTTGATGTGATTGCTAATCTAAATATTGATACTAGGCTAATAAAGAAATTGAAGTAAAATTTCTCTAAAGCCTAAAACATACCATTGTTGCCTAAAATTAATAGGTTTGAAATACACCCAAGGAGATGACGTCAGATTGAATGGATTCAAAGATGCAGATTGGCTAGGTAGTTAAGTAGATTGGAAAAGTACCTCTGGGTATTGCTTCAAGGTTGGATCAGGAATGATATCTTGGTGCAACAGGAAGCATAAGTCCGTAGCTTTGAGCTCAACAAAAGCATAATATATGGAGGCCAACACAACTACGTGTGAAGCAATATGGCTTAGAAAATTGCTTGTGTGTTTGTTCATGAAGAGAATGGAAGAGAGCAATATTTTCTGTAGTAATTAGAGTTGTATTAAACTCTCTAAGAATCTAGTATTTCATGATCGGTTGAAACACATTGATATCAGATGTCACTTTATCAGAGACTGTGTTCAGCGTGGGGCAATACAGTTACAATATGTCTCCATGGGAAATTAGGTAGCATACGTACTCACAAAAGCTCTAGGAAGAGCTAAGTTCGTCCAATTCAGGGAACATATGGGTATGGTAGAGAATCCATTTCAGTAGCAAGAAGATGAGGTTTCTTAGTTGAAGTGGTAGAAAATGAGAGGGAGTTGTAGTACAGATGCAGTGTTGCCAGTAGCAGGACCAGTACCAGTACAAATGCAACATTTGTGTAGTAGTTGGTGGGAAACGATGTGAGACATCAACAACACAGAGGGAGATGTTACAAAGTCAGGGTGATGCTTCAACAAATTGCATTACTAGAAAACATTCCTTGCTAAGAGGGAGTGTTGATTTATGGTAGCATCAGATGTGCTCTAAGCCTAAAAATTTGCAGGGAGGCTAGGACACATGTATTCCACAATACCTAGACATTGTTTTGGGAAATTCCATTCGGAGACAGTTTTATCAAAATACTTAATTATTTTTAATGGGTGCCTAAGTCTAAACTTAGGAAATTAAAATAGTTAAAGGGTATTAATTAAACTGTGGGTGAAACTTCTAGAAGAAGATGAGGATCAAGTCAATATGATCTGAGCCATTAACTAGAATCTAATCTGGGTTGTTGATTACTCAACTGGAGGATTATTAGAAGGAATTTGATGGGCATTTGGACGACACATTAGGTAGGTACTCAGTTACCCATGTAAGATCGATTTTCTCACTGGTTGAATTTCGGCAAGAGGAAACTGGATCAGAGGGAGAGTTGCAGGTGAGAAGGAGAGAGGGTATCAACATCATTTAGGAGTGCAAGAATAGAAGGAAGATGCAAAGCAGAGGAGGAACATCGCAAAGGTTGTGACACTGGGATTGCGTAGTCCCTACGTAGAAGATAACACAGTGATGCAGAGGGCTGGCGCAGTGAGATGCAGAGGGGGGAACAGGTCCTCTCCAGAGTCAGAATCTCGCTGAGAAGCGTGAGAATATTGTCTGCAAAATTTCTCAAAGAAATTCCTCTTCTATTTTGTTGGTTGTATCTTGTACATGAGATTTTTGCTGAAGATCAATAAAGAAACCCTCATCTGCTACACAAGTTTTCCCACATTGGGTTTTTCCAAGGACAATTATCCAAAAATAACTATGTCATTGTGATTATACTTGTGCTAGTATTTTTCCTTGCATTTACTTTCTGTAATATTTTAATTGTGAAAGCTGCAGTAGAATTTATTTTGATGTTTACTGTAGAAATACTGTGAATAACTTATTTCTGACTTAAAAGGTAGAAGAAATAATATCAGTCACTGCAGTTGGATTTCTATTAATAAATTTTCACAGTCACTTTATTCAGCTGGCTGTAATCAATGCACAACTTGAGAGTATTGTCCTTCTTTACAAACAATATTGGTGAACTCCAAGGCGACACACTTGGCCTTATGCATCATTTATCAAACATCTCCTTAAGCTACAACTTCAATTCCACCAACTCTAGAGTACTCATCCTATACGGTGCCTTAGATATTAGTGCTACTGTCGACATCAACTCAATAGAAAGTTCCACCTCTCTATGAGGAGGCAACTATGAAATATTTGCAGGAAACACATCCAGAAACTACTGCAAAACATTAGACCTCTTCATGAATTCATCATCCTCAAGATCCTTCTCTTTTTCACTTGAAATATGAACTGTAAACAATACACATCCCTTCCAGCAACTACACTTTGCCTGCATAATTGTAACCATTCTCATTGATGTAGGCTTCTTCTTTCCTTGTAAGATTCTCCTTTCTCCATCATCATCCAGCCACTCAATAAACTTATCATAACACTCCACCTTGGTCCTATGAATGAACAACTAATCCATGCCCAAAAACATATTGTATGATCCCAATGGAAGCACATTTAGATGTGCTAATGTAGGCATACCATTCAACTCAAATGCACAAGATCTCACCCAATTATGAACTCATCTCTTGGACCCTCTAGCCAATTGCACCAACAAAGATTCTACATTTACTTTTGTATTCAAGCAACACTTATCCACCATGTCAAGAATAATATAACTATAGTTAAATCCATGATCAATCAAAATGGAAACAACTTGACCAAAAAGCTTACCTTCCATCTCAATAATGGATGCTTGATGATCAACCTGCCTGGTATCCACTATTGCATAAAGTTAAGGAATACTCTACCCAACATCTCCAACTATCTGTGCCTCTAGAGCACTATAAATTTGAGGTCCGCCACCCTGGTGTGATGGGAACTCATTCCAATGATGCTCTCCTCCATAAATCCAACACCTCAAGGGCTTCCTACCATCACCCTTATTTTGCTCCTCGGGCTGAAATCCAAGTCCTCTATCAACTACAATGAAATTCTTGTATGACGCTACATTCTCCTTATCACATGCATCTTGAGGTCTTACTAGCTTCTTAGCCCACTTTCCTTTAATCTTCTCATTACCTTTCCAATCCTGCTTAGGCTCAGACTTGCGCTTTGACTGCTCATAACAATGCTTCAGCTTCCCAATGACTTCCTCCAATGACCGACACTCATCATACTCAATTCGATCTTTAAATGCTAAAGGCAACCCATTGATGAACCTTTGGACCTTTGTCTTCTCATCCTTGAGGTAGAGAACATACCTCAATGGCTCTAGAAACTTAGTAATATACTCTTCATCTATCATGGAACCCATCTTCAACTTACAGAATCCCCGACCTTTCCGTCATAGTATCTCTCAGACAAGTACTTCTTCCTAAAGAGTCTTTTAAACTCATGCCAATTAAGCTCCTCTACCCTGATGCCTCTGACACACTTCACATCTTTCCACCAGATATATGATTTTCCCTTGAGACTGAAGATCACTATCTTGGCTTTCATATTCTTTGAATAATCATGCAATCTGAAGAACTTCTTCATCCCAAGAAACCATGCTTCTGCATCTTCCAATTTCTTCATTCGCCCATCAAAAGTAGGAGACTTGGATTTCTTGAACTCATACAAATATTGTTTCTCATTTCTCTTATAAGGATGTTGGCGATAGTGACAATGATGTCTCTAAGAACCAAAACTAGAATAAAATCCATGAGGGTTAGCCTACTAGTCAAGTGTATCCAACTATTTTCCACCTATGACTGTATCAACTCTATCCAACCTGTATCTTGATCGAGGCCTGCTACCATATGCCCCATTAGTCTTTTCATCCTATCCATGACTAATCCTCAGTTGTCCCTACTTTTGCAAATCTAAAAGGCTCTCAAGGATAACTGCATTAACCTTTGCTTTCTTTTCTTGAGCTCTAGCAAGCCTTTTTTGTGCCTCAATCAACCTGTTATTATCTGTCTTACAACTTCTACGTTGGAAATACTAAGAAGGGGGTGAATTTGTATTTTCTTTCAATTGTTATTATTACCAGTTAGATTCTTCACAATTTAATCAAAGAAATGTACAAGAATAATTTTATTGAGTATAAAATAATAAGTATAGTGTATGACAATGATTGCCAAGCACCAACTTGGTCTTTGATGAAGCTTTGACCTCTAGGGCTTTAACCCTATCTCATCCAAGGCACTGACCTTGAGTTTTGGAGAACAACTCTCCAAAGACACCAATCTTGTGTTTTAATAAAGAATGTAGATAGAACTTACACAAAATGCTTCACTGTCTAAAGGAAATCCTCCTTCACTGCTCACTGTGCTATCTTTAGTTCAAGATTGCTTGACTTCACTGTGTTAGAGTTTACTACTGTTGTTATGGGGAGATTTCAATCTTCAAGGATTCATTAACAAATGTGTTTGCCACAGTCACATATTGAATCCACACACAATCTACATAAAAAAAGAACAATACACAATCCACAAGGTACAACCTGTAGTCAATAAGATTATGACAGGTTCCACAAGTTGAGGTCTTTTGCCATTTCTTGAATAGTTCAGTTTCTTCTTTCAACTACCCCATTTTGTTTGGGTGTTCAAGCAACATATAATTCTCTTTTGATTCGTTGTACTTTACATAATTCATCAAATTATTTTGATGTGAATTCTCCCCTCTATCTGTTCTAGGACATTTAATTTTAGAATCATTTTCATTTTCTACAAGAGCTTTAAGATTCTTAAAACATTCAAATGCCTCACATTTATACTTTATGAAATATACCCATATCATTCTAGTATAGTCATCAAAAAATAAAGCAAAGTACCTTTCACCTTGGAGCACTAGAGTTCTAGTTGGCCCACATAAATCTGCATGAATGATCTCCAAAGGTTTTGATGTTGAGAACTCCTTAGTATTGTGGCTGGTTCTAGTTTTCTTACCATGTTGACATGGGCCACACACAACTTGATCTGGTTTGAATATATTTGGAATATCCTTTATTGCATTAATTTTGCTAATATTGATAAAGTTATTGAAACTTATATGCCCCAATTGCTTGTGCGATAACCAACTTTCATCTGTTTGACTCAAATAACATTTATCTTTGTGGATTTTGCTCAGGATGTAAATGTTATTTGGTGTTCTTACTCCTTTAGCCACAAGTTCTCTTGAGGATGAATTTCTTATTTCACAATCTTTGGTGCTAAAGACAACATTATGTCCCTGGTCACAAATTTGGCTAACACTCAAGAGATTGTGTTTGAGTCCTTCTACCAGCAAAAAAAATTTAGGCTTTCCTTTTCCATTAACAAGGGCAACGGTCCCTTTTCTAGTGATTTTAGCGGATCCACTTCCAAAGGATACACTTCCATCCTTATTGTTCAATGAGACAAACTTCGTTTTGTCACTTGTCATATGTCTTAAGCATCCACCGCCCACAAACCAGTGGTTTTTATCACTATGAGCACATAGAACTAGGCCACAATTATCCGTATTGAGATTCTCCCTTCTAGCTTCTCTTCTTTTGAGTGGACAATTTTGTTCGCTATGTCCATAATCATTACGCAATGAGCAAATTGGATCAAACTTGGTCAAAGAATCGAAGGAGTTATAGGTCTTGATTTGTCCTTGCCCTTTGCAACCACATGATTTATTTGTTTGATCCTTCAATTTTGGTGTTTCATTCTTACGAGGCATGCAATGTTTAACTTGATGACCAATTTTTTTTCAATAATAGTAATAATACCCAAAAAAAATAGTTTGGTACCTGTTGTAATAGCCATGAATTGAATCAACATTCTTCCTTGGAGTTACTCTTTCTTCATTTTTTGGATTTGAGATGGGCCTTGGATGAGATGACTTTTCTTCTTTTGGATTGCTAAAAGTATGTTGACATAACTTCTTGCATTATTCTTAGTACTTGATGATTCTCCTTTAAGACCAATCCCATATTTGTCATATTGAGGTTTTTGAGAATTAAGGATATTGTCAAGTGTTTGAGAGCTTTGCCAACTCTTTTTGACTTGCTCTAATTCCTTCCTTAGAGATACTATTTCAGCTTCACAATTTTCACAAATTTCTTCCTTTTATTTTAGCTTATTTTTCAAGAGGTCTTCCCTTCTTTTTGCTTCCTCCTTTTCTACCTTGAGAGAAATGATATTTTGTAATTTCTAATTTTCTTCAATGGCACTTATTAACAATTCATCTATATTTCCTTCTGGTCTTGAATCATCATCATTTGTGAATGTCATGAACAATGCTTCTTGGCTTCCAGCATAGTCATTTTCTTCATCTGATTCATCATTACCTCCTTTGTGATGAGAGAAAATTTTGGTTGATTTCTTCTTGATGATTACAAATTCATCTTCATCAGACTCATCTTGCTTAGAGAAGAAATTCTTCTTATTAAACCCTTTCTTTTTGTATACCATCCTTTTAGAATCTTCCTCATCATCACTATCACGTTTACAAGGACATTTTGCAACTTAATGTCCTATTCTTCCACAATTGAAACAAATAAGAGGGTACTTACCTTTTAGCTTGGATTCTTTATTGAGTCTTTGTATAAATTGTGCTAATTCAGTTTCAACATCGAAGCATCAATACTGGTATTCCATCCTTTTCTTCCTCTTGTTGATTTTGAGGCTTTGAATACTACTTCTTTGGAATTTGAGATACCTTTCCTCATTTCATAGGCAATGAGAATTCCATGAAGTTCATCCATCTTGAGGGTGTCTGGATCCTTCATTTCTTCTATACCACTCACTTTGGAGTCAAATTTGAACAACTATACTTTATTCAACTTTTTCTCCTAGCCGTTTAAGAGAGTTGACAACTTCAGTCACATGGAGAATGTAGGATGTAATATCTTCTTCGTCATCCATTTTAAGACTTTCAAATTGTCTTCTATGAGTTTGAAGCTTTGCCTTTTTAACTTTAGAATCCCCATCATATAAGGCAATCATCTTGTCCCATACTTCTTTGGCCAACTCACAATTCATGACTTTTGTAAATTTAGAATCTGTGATTCCACTAGTGATGGAATTTAAAGCTTTGACATTTGCAATGTAAGCTTTCTTTTCATCTTGATCAGTTGGAAGAGTGGAAGGAGCAATTTTCCCATTTAAACAGAATGCCAAACTTCAGGTCCAAGGCACATTAAATAGTAGGACATTCTTTTCTTCTAAAAACTAAAATTTGTGCCATCGAACAAAGGAATCCTTCCTAACACTTCTTGATTTTTCATTGTGACCAAGAATCCTTCTTCCAGCTGTTAGGCTGATTATGAAGAAGTTGGCTCTGATACCAATTGTTGGAAATACTGAGAGGGTGGTGAATCAATATTTTCTTTCAATTGTTATTATTACCAGTTAGGTTCTTCACAATTTAATAAGAGAAATGTATAAGAATAATTTTATTGAGTATATAAGAATAAGTACAATGTATGACAATTATTTCCAAGCACCAACTTGGACTTTGATGAGGCTCTGACCTCTAGGGCTTCGACCCTATCTCGTCTAAGGCATTGACCTTGAGTTTTGGAGTGCCAACTCCAAGGCCACCAATCCTGTGTTTTAATAAAGAATGTAGACAAAACTTACACAAAATGCTTCACTATCTAAAGGAAATCCTCCTTCACTACTCACTATGCTATCTTCAGTTCAAGATTGCTTGACTTCACTGTGTTAGAGTTTAATGCTATTGCTATGGGGAGATTTCAATCTTCAAGGCTTCATTAACAAATGTGTTTACTAGAGTCACAACTTGAAGCCACACACAATCTGCATCAAAAAAAGAACAATACACAGTCCACAAGGTACAACCCATAGTCAATAAGATTATGACAGGTTCCACAAGTTGAGGTCTTTTGCCACAAGCTAACCAATCTGCAACTGTTCCACTAAAGGTCTGCAACAGGAGTTTCAGATCTGCAAAAGAAAAGGTCTACAATAAATGATTTAGACAAGTTTGAAGTGTGCAAAAGATAACCCAGTTCTGTTTGCGGCTAGGAAGGAACTTATCCACAGCAAGGAAGGCTTGCTTAGTCAGCAATATTATCCAACAGTCTGAGGCCTAGTCCATGCAATTAGCCTTGCAATCAATAACATGTGACCCTGCCTAGTCCACAAGGTAAATCAACCCAGATCTATTGGCATTATGACATAGGTTTGGCACTATGACACAGGTGTTGTCCTTGATGGCAACTCACTCAGATGACAAATCACAGTTCAGGCTCTCAGAATAAAGGAAAAAGAGATATACACAGGTTCCACTTAACCAAGGCGTGTATACGCGTGGGATCACCGATCAAAAGGCGCATATGCATATGCACACACTTTCATGCAAGGAAAAGTGAGTACATGTGGGAAAACTTGTTTTTAGTCCATGGTATCTAGTCCCTGGTATTTGGACCTATGGTTTTTGGACCATGGTATTCCGTCTGAAGTGTTGAACCTAGGTATTGGTTCCTAGGTATTGGTTCTAAGTGGTTTTAGACCATGGTATTGAGTAAGGCCTAAGACTATAAAAGGGGAAGGAGATCAATAGGCAAAGGCATTCACTCAAGTATTGAATATCTTATGAAGAGCAAGATCTAGAATACTGGTCATTGGGTTATGGCGCATAGCTGGATCTGAACCAAGGAGGAACTTGAGCACTAGAAGAAGGATAAGTTCTATTGATGGGTCAAGATCTTAAGGCTTGAATAGTAGTATCTTTGTGTGATTTCGATCTATTATATTTGGTGCATGACTTGATCTATAAATCTGATAATCTGGGTATAACTAATGTCTGAATATTTGGAAAGGGAAAATTATCTTTTATAGATCTGTACGCAGGTTCGGCACAACAAAGGCACATATACACGCTGGTTCAGTAATTCAAAACATCGTATACGCTGGTTTGCCTTAATACAGAAGTGTATGCACACAGGTTCTTCATCTTAAAGTAGCGTATGTCTCATAAAATATGTTTTAGCTACTTCTATTTATTGTTGCAGTATTCTGGGATCAGGATTGGTGTCTGGGTACTATTACTGTATTCTGGTTACAACATTAAGGGAAGTGATTGATTGATTCAGTTTTGGTTGGTGCAAAGGGGATTGGTTGATGCAGATACATTTGATGTTTGATTGATGTTATTTATGGATCCAGTCTGAAAATTTATGAAACATGGTCCCTGGAAGAAAAGAGAAGGATGTAGCCTTCTGTAAGTCAGCACCTGCGTACTAGTACATCAGCTAGTACAAGAGCTAAGGGGGTTGTAGCTCCCTTCCAGGAGAATCAGGAGAATGAGAGAAGGTTGTAGCCTTCCATAGGTAGAAGCTTGCATATTGGTATAAGACTGCACCAGTACAGAAATATTGTAAAAAGAAGTTTCTTATTAAAAGAAGATTGAGACGAATTGCAGCAGGTGGTTTTCACCCACATTGGGTTTCCACCTTATATCTTGTGTTCATGTGTGTGATGATCTATTCTGTTTTACTACACCTGTTTACTGTTATTATGGTTAATGAAGTTCTGATGCACTGATTAAAGATCAACATTTAATGGATTAACTGAATCATAAGTTTACTGATATACGCTGGTTGCTTTAGACACAGTTGTGTATATACGCGGGTTCCCATAACTGAAGTAGCATATATATATCTATGAAAATGAAAATTGTTTGATTTAATAGTACTGAATCACCCCCCCTCTCAGTATTATTTCCAACAATTGGTATCAGAGCAGGTCTTTCAGAAGAAGCTTGATCGCTTGAAGGAAGATCTATCATCATGAGCAACTACGACAGAGAACCATCGATCAGGCCACCAATTTTTGATGGGACCAATTTCGTCTATTGGAAGGTAAGAGTCACTGCCTATATTCAATCTATTGGTACATAAGTCTGGGATATCATAAATACAGGTTACACTTTTCCATCAGCAACTCCCACAGATGCGGCTGAGAAGAAGCAGTTTGAAACAAATGCAAAGGCTCTCAATACTCTATTAGGATGTCTATCTCAATCAGAATTCGTCAAGGTTATGTAGTATAAAACCGCAAAAGAAATATGGGACAAGATCGTTCTGAGCTATGAAGGAGATGAACAGGTAAAACGTGCAAAACTACAATCTCTCAGAATTTAATATGAAACTCTCAGAATGCACAGTGATGAAAGTGTGGTTAATTATTTTTTACGAATAGACGAGATTGTTAATCGCATAAAAAAATTGGGTGAAGAAATAAAATAAGTTACTTTAGTTGAAAAGGTTCTAATATTCTTGTCTTCTAAGTTTGAATCAAAAGTTTTTGCCATAGAAGAAAAGCAGAATCTTCAGAGTATTACGATGTCACAGCTGTACGGAATCCTAACTACTTTTGAAATGAGAAAAAGGGGGCCATCAGACATGAGAGAAGCCGCATTCAAAGGAGAATACAATGAGTCAGGGCATACGTCAGAAGGAGAGGAAGAATCAAACTTCGTCAAGAACCTTCAATGGGGTTCTAGAAGATTCAAAGGTAAGCTACCTTTCAAATGCTTTGCTTGTGGAAGAGTCGGTCACTATGTAGCCAAATGTCCTCATAAAGATAAGCTTGATAAAGGTAAGGAAACAGTTAAATGGAACATAAAATAGAACGTAAATAAGAAGAGTTATTATACACATGAAGACAGCGATGGACTTTCAAATAGCGATGAAGATGAACATGGTAATAATTATAGACTTTTGATGGCTTTTGAAGATGATGATTTCTTGGATGCTATAGATGAAGATGATCTCTATGAAGAAATTTCTAAACTTGAAATCTGTTTAGAAGAAAAGAATATGATCATAGCTACTCTGACATTCCAACTTGCTGAAAGGGAAAAACACAATGAAAAGTTTGAATGTGAAATTGTGGGACTTAGAAAAGATATTGAGAAAACAAAAGCTCTTAATCTCAGATTTGCTAAAGGATCTAAAACTTTAGATGAGATTATCAAAGTGCAGTGTTCTCCTCTAATCAAGACAGGTCTTCGATATACTGAAGAAGCATCTCAAGCATAGAAGCCATCCACCTCCAAAAGTTATCTTGATGCAGCAAGGAGAAGTGAATAGGTTGAAAATCATCAGCAAAGGCATAAAGCAAATCACCAGGTAAATCAAGGTCAATCTACTTCAAGGATGAATAGAGATCACCAAGTAAATCAGGGTCAATCTACTTCAAGGATGAGCTGAAGCTACAACCAACCGCAGGTAAATCATTCTCAATTTTCCTCAAGAATGAATGTCAATGGAAACTACAATCCCCTGGACGGTAGATTTGATAATCGCAGGAATTTCTTTAATGGAAAATGCTTTTTGTAGGTTTTAACCCTGTACAGAAATTACTTGCATACGAATTCTAAAACAAAGAAAATAAACAATGCGAGAGCATAACACATAAAACACATATGCACAGAGATTTTCCCATGGATCCCAAAACCGGGACTAGCAGCTTGATTTTTCATTATATTCCTTTCAATGTTACAATACATATTTATACATGCCGAAGCATCCAATACCATGGACCAAAAAACCATCGCGTCCA
>APFE030785153.1:0-23938 GCA_000404065.3 Pinus taeda
AAGTTGGACTCATCCGAAGGATGAGCTTACAAACAAGCATATGTTATCCTCCTCAAGCTTGTCAAAAATAAAGAGGTACTTGCCAGAAATGGTGCGGGAAAAATGAGAAGAATGAACCTATTTGATATCCTTTTGTCTCAAGAAAAAAACCTTACTACCACTCTTGAACATGACACTTATTCACTCACCTGGGTTGGGAAATCCTTTACCTCACAGTTGACCAAAATCACTTGACATTTTTAGCCGGGTTATGGGGGTCGACTTTGAGTCATTTATTACCAAACCATCTGTTGTGTCGTTATGTGTTCAAGAGGTCTGAAACAAAACATGCAACCGCAAAATACCTATCATTCATCATGTCATCATTGAGTCAGTTCTTGCAGCAACATTTCTTCAACTTGAACTATGATTTCGTGTTGTGGGCTTGCCTGCGACGGGTCGCTTTCTATCGACATCAGCACATTATCTAGAGAGTTGACTTAGAAATCGTCAGTACCTTGGAGTCTGCATGCATCAATGGCAGGTTTCTCCCCTTCGACGTCAGTTTTCATCATTGACTTGCGATCGAAGGATTCCATGAAATGTTCGACATCGACTCATTCATTCACATCTCATGGATTTTGCTGGGTACTTTGAGAACCATTGACATTACTGGTGGTCTCTCTCACGCTTGTTAACAGTTTACATCATTGACTGGTAATCAAGTGGTTTCTACCATGTTCGACATCGACTCATTTATTCACATGGCTAGAATCGTACCAATTCGGGAAGTAGAGATGAAGACCCTGGATCTAGTTTCCACCATCCAGGCTGCGAGGAGTTTTGTATTCATTATATTGTAGACCAATCATAAACAGATGGCTGCGACCATACTGTGTCTACACGAGTCTATGATTATGGTGTATTATGAAATCATTCTTGTATTAGAGTAGTTAGTCCAATAGTTAAAGTTTTGATCTGAGTATGGAATGCCTACCTCAGTGATGATGTGATCTTATACATGTATTTTGTGTTGAAAATTGCAGTTTTTGACCAGGCTCTCCACAAGATGATCCTCGAAATGATAAAGTACTTCACCCTTCCTATATGATATAACACCCTTATCTATTACAGGCTTCGTACTTTAGGGGGCAATCTGTTACACTGAAATTTGTCACCATGACTATCTGCGGTTAATATGGCTCCATCAATAGTCATATTATCCTCCTTGTCAAGCCTTATACCTCTGCTCTCCATGTCAAACTTCAAAAAGAGAGAAAGTCATTAAAAATCATGTTTATCTCTGGTACGCAGGTTCTCTCTACCTTGCCTGCAGTGTTACGCACTTCCAAAACACACCTGTAACCTGTGTACGTTGTACGCTCTGTAAGGCCCCCAAAGGTGGGTGCGTACCCTATAAAGGTCAAAAGGCGCGAGTTTCATCTTTAAAAAGTTACTTGTGGTCACTTCTAGAGCCTTCTAGAAGAGTGTTTGACGTGTATGAGCGCCTCCAGATGGTTCATGCATCCCTATGATAGAGGAACTTATCCCATCAAGAGAGGAGCTACCCCATCCAAAAGAGGGAGTATCCCATTGATGTTGGAACTGAATAACTTCCTCTAGAATACTATAAATACAGGCATTGGGCCAGAGGAGGGGAGGTTGAAAGCTGAACATTCTAAAGGGTAAATGCTGCTGGAATTAGGACTTCCATTGTTGACTTGTGAGGAGAGATCACTATCCTTCCTTGTTGCCATATTGGGAGTGGGTGAGCTTGTCAAAGTAGAGGAAATCTCTTGTTGGACCCTGGGAGGAGCCTGCACAACACCAAGGCTCAGGTTGTAATGGTTCCTTTTTTGTTTCCTTAATACAAATAAGTCCATTCTTCTCAATGATTTGTTGTTAATGAATTATTTCATGTACTCCTTGGTCTATATGATGAATATGCTTTGTTTTATGAAATATTCAGGTGTTATGTAATCGTTTGCTTGTTAGTGTATGCAGGTCTTAAAGTGAAGGAGGAGCTCATCTGGATCAGCAAGGCTGGACTGCTACGACAAGCGTTGGACCTAAGGTAAGATCGAAAAACACTTGATCTCTCATAGAATAACGTGTATTTAGAGAAGGATTGCTCTTGTTTGGTTTGTTTGTCACTAGATAGTCTTAGACTCCTAGGGAGGTTAGCTTTGTCCGCAAAAATAACTCTTTCCGCATGACACAACCTATTTCATTTTTTAGTGAGTTTGACATAGAAAAATAACTATGGTCGTGATAGGTTTCATTTTTACACAAGATTGAAATAGACAGAAAAATGACACATGAAAGGAACTATGTGATGGACCTGCAAATTAGACATAAATTAAGGCCCATCTAACCATCCTTCAGCACATTAAATCTCTATTTTTTCATTAGATGACATTTTTAACTTTAATATGTTCATTAGGAAGGTTTATAGCTAATTTCACATTTGCGCCTAATATTATTTATTTTTGTAGAATATTGTGAGAATACTGGGCAGATTATGAAGATTTGGAGGAGGAGATAATATAGGGAATTTATCCCTACTACAGGAGGATCTAGGTTGGATAATAAATCAACAGGATATTATGGAATTATTGCACAAATTCTGGAGCTCCAGTGACTAAGATTCCTAATGTTGGGAACCAGATCCATTATTTGATGGATTTTGGAGGGGAAAGCTTCCTTCTTTCAAGGAGAATGCTTCCTCATAATTTTGTATAGGTACCAATTAGAACTTTCCTCTAGGTATGTATTTTTTGTTAGTCTTCTAGTGGAGAAAACTTGTATTTTTGTAGCTCCACTTTCATTTATAGCAGGGATGTACTTGGATTGATTCAAATAATGAAGTTTGGTGCCATTTTTAGCTTATAAAGCTTGTAATCATTCATAAGACTTTGAGTATCCTTGGGCTTGGCCATCCAAAAAGCCTCAGATCCCTTTTGAATAATTTACTTTTCTTCTTTTCACTTCTTATTCACACGTATCTCTTGTTGTTGTTGTTGTTTTTTTTTTTTTGTTTTGTTTCTGCATTTAGTATTGATGATTTTTTACCATAGGATTGGGTTAAATGGTTTAAGTGACTTATTTTTCAGGTTATTTACAGATTCACCAGCATGATTCATCATTAGAACAGCTTTGGAAGGTCATATTCATCATTGAACTACTTGGATTGGGTTACTAGTTCATGAATCTAGAATTTCTGGAAGTCCTTGTAGCAAAATAGTAGTAATTTTATGCTATTTTTTAAAACATATTAATGAGATTCATTTGAGTTTCTTCCACTTGAATTATATCATATAAAAATTAAATTTAATAATAAAATTTACCCCATTGTATTTTCACTTGATTAGGTTAGGCATTTGATAGGTTAATTGACTCACTAGCTCTCGAATTTCCAAATTTTAGACTAGTAATTTTCTCTTGTTTTTTAACACGTGTTAACAAGGGTATTTTTGAGTGATTCCACTTGGAATGGAAACCTAAGACATCCTACTCAATATTTTTTTTCCCATCACAGTTTAATTTTATTTACTTGGTTATTCGGCGAGTTATCTCCTCTTATAGCAATTCTGTCTTCTCCTGTAGCAAATTTGTCCATTCCTGTAACAAACCTGTAACACCACTTTTCTTCATAATTTTTGATCCACAGTGCAACTATGACTTAGTCTAGATGAATAATGACCCCCATCTATGATTTTATGATCAGGGGAAGCTCCTAAGCCACTCCAACCCTTCCTTTTATCCACTGCAAAAACAAAGTAGACTTAGTTCCTTTATCACAAGTGTGATGAAAGTAGGTTATTGATTTACAAGCAAGTGTGAACTAGGTAGATGGTACATGAAATTATGATTGGTAGTTTGATGAATTATGCAAGTATATTAACCTTTTTCCTTTCATGAATTGATTAGTTATCATTTACAAGTTGAGTAAGTAGCATTTCCATTTCTTACAAATAGAGTAACAATTCAATTTTTGCTTTGATTTCATGACATTCACTCCATTACATCAGATAAAAAAAAAAGGACACATTGTATGTTTCACATATAGTGTCGATACCTCTTAATTTTATATGAAACCCATGTTGATCATTAAAGTTGGTAGCCTTGTGAGTTGCAACATTCTTGTTGCAATACTAGGGCTCATCACTTTTTGGTGTCATTGCCGAGGAGGTGTCAAAGTATGCATTGTTTTCTTCCATAGTTGATTCATTTCTTCTTAGTTTCCGCAAAACAAAAAATTGCATTAGGCATATTTTATTTCAAGAATATAAATTGCATTGCATTAGCATTCTTATTCAAAAAAAAAAAAAATCTCCAACACCAACCCCCCCCATTTGATCATGTGGTGTAGTAAGAGCCACATCACCATTAATTTTTGCAACTAGAAGAAGAAATGGCAACAAATAAGGTAGGATAAATGGATGGAGATGATGAAAATGAGGAAGATCCTATTGGATTTCCCATTCAAGATACTGATGTTAGTGTGCACATGAAGAACATCCCTCCATCATTTGTTACAAAATTTCATGGTCTAAGGCTAGAGGATCCAGAAACCTTTCTCTTTGAATTTGAAATCGTTTATAGATCTTATGGTTACTTGCTAAACACTCAAAAGTTGAGATTGTTTTTGGCAACATTGAAGGATAGAGCTCTTAAATGGTTCATGAGTTTAGGGAGTAATTCATTAAGATCGTGGAAAAATATGCAAAATATATTTCTAGAAAAATATAAATATAATGATATTAAAGAATAAATATTTAGAATGAATCAAAAATAAGATGAGAGCCTTGAGGATCTAATAGATATGTTCATGTATAACATTAAGAAGGAAAAAATTACATCATTTAGGATCTGACACACTAAAAACCCTCTTACTTAGAACAATTAGGGATGATTGGATTGATCTCCTTGATCTCATGAGTAGAGGTGATGTATACAAATGATCATTTGAAGAAATTTGTGAAACATGTAAACAGATATCAAACGGAAGTGCAAGAGTAAGTAAATCAACATCAAGATTAGTAAGTCAAGATAAACTTGGAAATTTGTTTCATGACTTTAAAATAGAAATTCTTAGCAATCTAAGCAAACAAGTAGAAAAGTTAAGAATGCAAGATGAAGCAAAAGATGTTGATATTTGTGTTTTCCATGCAGAATCACACGCTGTTAAATATTGTCCATCATTACCAAGGTTGCAAGAAGTTTACCAAGAGGACAATGGAGCAAGTCAATCACCAAAGCAACTATGTTATGTAGCACCAAGAGGACCATCGTAGCATAGTCAACCTCGTATGATGCAAGAGCCTAATTCACAGTTTCAAGGTTATGCACATCCATCTCAAAGTATTTGGGGCACACCCTTTCCTTGGCAACCTTGGCCATCTCAACCCCAAAACCAATCTTGGCAACAAGGTTGGCAAGAACCTTATGAGAGAAATCCACAATATTCTCAATATTATCCTCAATATCATCAATACCTAACTCCATGTTATCCTTACCATCCACCTCCACCACAACCCCAACCCCAACCACATACATCTCAAAGATCCACTCCCACTCAACTACCTGTACCACCATTTCCAAACCCACTCAAGGAATTTGCTCAGCCTACTTACAATGCTGAGGTACAACACTTCCTAACATCTCCTTTTGATCTCAATGGTATTCATCTTAGCTCAAGAAGAGTATTGCAAAAAAGAGATTCTCTTGATGCCATTGAAGGACAACATGTTGAAAAAGACAATTCAAATGAGAAGACCAAAGAATCATGGGCTGCACTTGATGAAGAGAAGACATCAGAATCAAAGATTGAGAAATTTCCCTCATGTTTACCATCAGATCCTCCATATGTTCAAGAGAATAATTTGCAAAAAGAGGAATATTTGAATGTCATGGTAGAAGAAGACATGAAGAATGATCTAGATGATCAAGTGAACCAAGGGAATCAAAGCTATATTGAGGTTTGGTTCTAGAATATCAACAAGATGGAGCATCACTCTCTTCTTCAACTGTGCTTGATATCGTCAAATTCAAAGAATTTGGTCTTTGAGATTCAGGTACATGTCAAAGCACATATTTCAAGCCTACACATCTGTTTATCTGTCATCTTGTTATGCAAGTGGCTCCATTAGAAGTATTCCTATACTTGAAAGATATTTTGTTTCTTCAAGTAGAGTAAGATTGAAAAAAGAAATTAAACAAATAAAACAAATAAGAGAAAAAATAAAATCTTAGGGGAAAAACTCCTTTGAGGCGCTTGAGATTGGCTCATTGATTGGAAACCTCCATGAGGTGGTCAATGGGTTGGAATAAAAAGGGAAAAAAAAAGAAAACAATATCGTAGGTGAAAACCTCCTTTGAGGCACCCAAGAAAACCTACTAGTTGAATACCTCATTGAGACAACTAGTAGGCCTAAAATAAAAAATAAAAAAATGAAAAAATTCTTTGCTCCATGTATCTCTCTCTAATGAATGCAGGTGCTCTCCAACCTCTGTAAGCAACAAAAACAAGTTAGTTACCAAAAGAAAAGTTGGTCAAAAGCCTAGTCAAAGAAAGGCAAACTTGGAATTTCGCCTCCTTTGCTCAGATGCTACAATAGGACCAAGGCCATGCCAATCCATCACCCGCACCCATTCCCATCGTCCACCCATCATTTCCAAGCTTTTCCCATTCATTTTCCTCACTGTCCTAAAATGCTACAATAGGGCTTTGTTTTGCTACAGGAGGCCAAAATACATAGAGGAAAACAATGTTTTTATCATGTCTTGAAAACTGTGCATCATTGGATGATTTGTTTCATGGGAAGATGCATATGGATGATGGTAACATGTTCAAGCAAATTTAGCAAATTCCAGTGCACACTTTTCGATAAATCGGCCTGCCTCACCTACAATAAATTTTATTTTTCTCGATATTCGTGCATCCGTTGGCCAAGATTTTTTATAGGGAGGTGCATAAGGATGATGGAAAAATGCTAAAATATTCTTAGGTCAATTGAGCATACCACTTTGGAGATATGGACAAAACAAGTCTACTACAGGAGGTTGTCCTGAAATGCTATAGGAGGGACCATAATTGCTACAGGAGGTAGATCCGACTGGAGAAAGAGGTCAAAAGGTCATGTGTTCTTTAGGGAAGGTTGAGAGAGGGCATCCAATGATTCACTCATAACCCATACATCACCTATCCATTCCATTTCATCAAAACTTGCTCAAAATTGCCACTTGTTCCTACCTCTAAAAAAAACAGAGAGAAAAACCACAAAAGCCACTGTTTTCTATTTTTCCAATGCCTACCATACTCCTTCATGAATCCAACCCTGTCCTCATGGATTTTCATCATTACCCTCAACACCATCATGCAATATAAAGACTTCAAGGGAGGATTAAAAGGCTACTATAGGAAGAAAACTCCTCCTATAACAACCTATGCAGTCACAATAGAAATCTTTGAGATCTTTTTTCTCCACCAACAGAAGCATGATGAAGCCATGTGTGCAATCAGGAAGGGACACATCATCCTTGGGAAGGTATTCCACCACCATCAGCTACCTAGACATTAGAAAGGAGCCTACAAACACACAAAAAAGCTATCAATCAATGTATAATCAAGTTCTGAAGACATGTACCATAATATCATGATGTATATGGTGTAGCAACAACATGCAATCACCTCCAGCAATATGATCCACAATAGGTGCATGCGTGAAATATTATTTACCTCTTCTCTTGAGTATGTTATGGTTAGAAATTTGTTGTCAATGCATAAGAGATGGGGTTTTATAAGCTAAGTATGAGTTAGCAGTCTCGGCCACCCTCAACTAGTTAAGTGTAACTAACTCCCTCACTCATGCAACATGGAAAAGCCAAATTAAGAAGGGTAATGATTGTAAGGAGTGGGGACAATGGTTCAAAGCGCACTAAGCCCTTACCAAAAAAACAATATTATGTACTAGGCTCGAATTCATTTGCACCATCACCCATTTCTAAAAAATAGTTGGAGGAAGGATGAGCTAGTGTTATTAGACTACTTAGGGTGCCGCTGAGGTGTTTCAAACTCTATTTGTAGGTGCTATAGGAGGAAGCTATAGGAAGGCCTGAATTGCTACAGGAGGGATGAGAATAAGCTACAGGAGGAATTGAAGGGTGAAAGAGGGACACAGTGACCCAAAATTGTCTTCAAATCCTCATGCACATATAAAGCTATTTTGAAAAAGAGTAAATGGCTTCCTCCCTCAATTTCCATACAATTGCATGAGAAACTATGCTTGAAGTTAGTATCATGTAATATACAATTGAGAAATAGGTCTTTTTGGAAATTACTGTGTGTAAAGGCAAGATAGGAGCAAAGAAAACATATTTTGTTTGATATAAATTATAGCATCCTTCTCCCTCACTGATAAAAAGGAAGTTAATACTATTTCTACCACTGAGACTGCTCTAAGGAAAAATTAAAATACACCCAAGTAGCCCCGAGAAGGAGCATTAGGAGAAATAGGGGGAGGTTTTAGCCAAAGGGGAAGAAAATTTTGAAATCCATGAGAAGGAAAACCACTAGAGTAGCCCCAACAAAGCAGCTTAAAGCACAAACTGCCATGCTACGGGAGAAAACAAAGTTGCTACAGGAGAAACATGGCTACTACAAGAGAGAGAGTAGGTGCTACATGAGATAGTCCACCTTCTATAAGATTGTCCCAAGAGGTAAAAAAGGGCCCTATCTTGAGCATTATTGGCCCAAAAACCCTAGAACTTTGAAGGAGTCTACAAGGAAGGGTTAAGTACTTGATATATCACCTCTTACAAACAAAAATTCTGTGAGTTTTTGAAAAATTCCTCCACTAAACATCCTATAGTAGAACCATACAAATTTAAAGTGTGGAGTTTTCTTGTGAGGATGATCATTATGATGGGAGAATGAACTTTTTTGAAATTTGCATACCGTTCTTCACCTCACTCATCAACAAGAAGCACTCCTCTTTCCATAAGCTGAAATGTTAAGTGCTTTGAAATTGATAATTGGCAGCAGAGTTCCCTTGCACAAACCTTGAGAACACATGAACAAATTTTGTTGACATGGATAAAGAAGCTTTTCTAGACTTGAAGAGAGAGTCAAAGATGGATCTGTAGAAGAGGAAGAGGGTGGAAAAGAAAAATAAAATGTTGAAACAAAGAAAAAGTGCCTAAAAAATCAGAACAAATAATAAAAGGAGAATAAGAAGCAAGCTAAAGAGATAACCTCCCTCCAATCCAAAATAAAGGAGCCCCAAGCCTCTTAGAAGAAGCCAAGCACTTAGAAATCCATGACCAAACAACTAAAAGAAGAATATTCCTTGCTATAGGGAGACGAAAAGTTGCTATAGGAAGGCAAAAAGTTACTACAGGAAAGCAGAAAGTTGCTACATGAAAGTGTTGGACAACTACAGAATGGATCAGGGAGGCCACCAGGGCAATGAATGAGGCAAAATTAGGTCACTAAGTTGCTCAGAAGGTGAGAAACACTTTCAGTAGTGGGGTATGATGGGACCTCCAAATTAGACATAAATTAAGGCCCATCTGACCATCTTTCAGCACATTAAACCTATATTTTTGCATTAGATGACATATTGTATTTTTAACTTTAATATGTTCATTAGGAAGGTTTATAGATAATTTCATATTTGTGCCTAATATTATTTATTTTTGTAGAATATTGGGTAGATTATGAAGATTTGGAGGAGGAGATAATACAGGGAATTTCTCCCTACTACAGGAGGATCAAGATTGGATAATAAATGAACATAATGTTATGAAATTATTGCACAAATTTTGGAGCTCCAATGATTGAGAAAATCTAGGAATGTGTTCCCTATCATTTAATGCAGATTCTTAGTGTTGAGAACTAGATCCACTATTTGAGGGAGTTTGGAGGGGAAAGCTTCCTCCTTTCAAGGAGAATGATTCCTCATCATTTTGTATAAGTACCAATTCGAATTTTCCTCTAGGGATGTATTTTTTGTTAGTCTTCTAGTGGATAAAACTTGTATTTTTGTAGCTCCACTTTCATTTCTAGCAGCGATGTACTTGGATTGATTAAAATAATGAAGTTTGGTGCCATTTTTAGCTTCTAAAGCTTATTCTAATTCATAGGAATATAATTATCCTTGGGCTTGGCCATCACAAGAGCCTCAAATCCCTTTTGTATAATTTACTTTTCTTCTTTTCACTTCTTATTCACATGCATCTCTTGTTCTTGTTTTTCCTATTTCTGCATTTAGTATTGATGATTTTTTACTGTAGGATTAGGTTAAATGGTTTAGGTGAGTTCTTTTGAAATTTTTTTACATATTCACCAGAATTATTCATCCTTAGAACAACTTTTGAAGGTCATAGGCATCATTGAGCTACTTGGATTGGGTTACTAGTTCATGAATCTAGAATTTCTGGAAGTCCTTGTAGCAAAATAGTAGTAATTTTTTGCTATTTTTTAAAACATGTTAATGAGATTCATTTGAATTTATTCCACTTGAATTATATAATAAGAAAATTCAAGTTAATAAAAAAATTTACCCCATTGCATTTTCACTTTATTAGGCTAGGCATTTGATAAGTTAACTAGTTCACTAGTTATCGAATTTCTAGATTTTAGACTAGTAATTTTCTGTTATTTTTTAGCACATGTGAACAAGGGTATTTTGGAGTTATTCCACTTGGAATGGAGACCTCAGACATCCTACTCAATAATATTTTTTTTCTATCCCATGTTAATTTGATTTACTTGGTCATTCGGTGAGTTATATCCCCCTGTAGCAATTCTATCTTCTCCTATAGCAAATCCGTCCCTTCCTGTAGCAAACCCGTAACACCACTTTCCTTCATTAGTTTTGATACCCACTGTAACTATGACTTAGTATAGATGAATAATTACCCCCGGATATGATTTTATGATTAGGGGAAGCTCTTAAGCCACTCCAACCTCCCTTTTATTCAGTGCAAAAACATAATAGACTTAGTTTCTTTATCACAAATATGATGAAAGTAGGCTACTGATTTACAAGCAAGTGTGAAATAGGTAGATGGTACATGCATTTCTGATTAGTATCTTGATGAATTATGAAAGATAAAAAAAACTTTCTTTCTGCAAGTAGATTAACCTTTGTCCTTTCATGAATTGATTAGTTAGCATTTACAAGTTGAGAAAGTAGCATTTCCATTTCTTGCAAATAGAGTAACAATTCCATTTTTTCTTTGATTTCATGACATTCACTCCATCATATAAGATGAACAAAAGAAGGAAACATCACATGCTACACATATAGTGCCGATACCTCTTAAGTTTTTACAAACCCCAGGTTGACAAGTAAAGTTGGTAGCCTTGGGAGTTGCAACATTCTTGTTGCAACTCTGGGGCTCATCACTATGCTCCTTAAAGATCCTGATCATGGCTTCCAAGAGGACAAAGCTTTGGAAGGAATACATTCCAAGGGACACACCTCAATCATGGCTCCCAAGAGGTCTTGAATGGATGGAAGAACAATCCTGTAGAAGGAATACATGTCAAGGGAATCAATAGGGATAGGAAGATCAGGCTCCAATATCCCTATTGAAGGTTTCACCATGTTAACTACAAGATATAAGTCAAAATAAGTCGAGCATACAGTGAGATGATCATTTTCATCAGTACATGAAGGCAAGGGAAAAGTTGCCACATAATTAACCTGTGGTGGGGGGGATACCACTTGCGTACATGGAGCATTTAGGGATGTCATATGGTTGGAAGTCGTATATGGACCAATTAATGAAAGTTGGTCAATACTCACAATGTTTCTATTATGAGGGAAAGACATCATGAGAAAGAGTGTTGACATGACAACTTTCATGGCATAGATATAGTATCGCCCAAGGAGAAAATTGAAATCCAAGGGTGTTAAAATTGGCAACTAGGGCCAAACTTCATGTGGGTCAACTTATTTATGGATGCTTATATTTTTCCTAGATTCCTCTCGTCAAGAGGTGTAGGATTGATCTAAAGAGCATCCGATTCCGACAAGTATTTTTGAAGATATGAGTTTATTTTAATTATGGACAAATTGTCAAGGTCGGCTAGCAACTTATGTAGTCTTAAAATCCCAACAATCATGTCTATTCAACCCCAACGTTTTGCATATAAATACAAGGAGAATTCTCCTCATTTTCACACTTCACTTCTCATCACACATCTCTTTCTCTCCTGCACAGAAAAAGAGTCTCTTCTCTCTCCTCCGCAGAAAGGCTCTCTCTCTCACACGTGTGGAAAAGAGGATGTAGATTTCTAGGGCTGAAGCTGTAGAAAGGAACTTTGACCAGTGTTGACCAGTGTGGACTCCTCTTTGACTGTGAGTTTGGTGTGGTTGATTCTCCTTGTCAGGCCGCAATTTTTTGGCACTGGAATCAAGGTGATCTGACCTCCGGTTTGACAGATATTGACTACCCTAGTTTAGGGTTGATCTAAGGTTTGCTGCTGCTGATATAAATCAGATTTTTGTACTATTTCTCTTTGCTGAATTATTGAAGATAAAAGAAGATTTGATCAAAGGGTTTCCCCATATTGGGGTTTGTCCCTGGCTAGCCACCACATCTTGTGTCTCTTTTCTTGGCTTGTTTTCTGTTGATTGTTTAAATGTTCTATCTACACTTTACTTAATGTACATGTGATTGCTAATTTGTGGATAGTAATAACAAAAATAAGTAAATTACTCTAAGCATAGAACATACCATAGTTTAACATGGAATCAGAGCTGAGGTGAATACAAAGCCCAAGCAACAGCAAGAGCAATCACCAAAGAGAAGGTTGGCAAGACTATCTAAAAAGAATTATGGGGTCCTCAACACACTTCCCTGCTGGAGACAAACTCCATGAGAATTCTGACTACCATGGATGGAAGATGTCTCTCGATCTAACATTAGAAGAACAAGAAGTACTAGACCATGTGAGAGGTAAAGTTGTTGAGCCTCCATCAAATGCATCCATTGCTGCGAGGAACAAATGGACAAAGGGAGAAGTCAAAGCAAAGAAGATCATCCAGGACTCTATTGACAAGTGCTTGGTGGCCTATGTTTCTGAGCTAAACACCTCCAAGGAAATCTACGATAGACTGGTGAGTTTATTCAAAGTTAATGATGCAAATCAAGTCCTGTTTCTTAGAAATAAGCTGAAGGAAATTAAGAAGGGAAAATATGAAAATATGCAAGCATATTTCTTAAGGATCACCAAGATCAAGAAAGATATCCTATCTATTGGGGAAGTAATTCCTGATAGGGAAATGGCACTCACAACTCTTGGAGGACTACCATCTGAATGGTATATATTTAGGACTACTCTCCTCAACAATAATGTAATTCATGGCTTTGAGGAATTAGTGGCAAGATGCATTCAAGAAGAAGCAATGATGGAAGAACAGGAAATACCCACACTTAAAGGTCATCCCACTGCCTTTTCTTCTCATGCTAAAAGAAGAAACAATTCCGAGGCTAAATCCAAAGGAAAGGCTAAACCAAAGGGTGGAAGAAAAGGATGATGTTACCATTGCAATAAACCGAGTCATTATGCAAGGGAGTGTCCTGATAAAAGGAACTCACATTGAGATGATGATCAAAATCCCTATCAAGGCAATCAAAGGAATGGCAGGTCAAATGGCCGAGGTAAAAGGAGTGCTGGAAATGAAGGAAGAGGACAACCATTGAAGAAGGAAAGAAATTCCAGGTATGAATCTAACACTATTGACAATAAGCAAGATGAATATTATCCACCAGCTGCTCTATCTACCACTGCTCCCCTGGACTTGCTAGGAAATTGGCTTATTGATAGTGGTGCCTCAAGGCACTTCACTGGTTACCAAGAATCTCTCTATAACCTGGTAGAGAAAGAAACCAACCTGGAAATTGTACTTGGAGACAATTCAAAATATCCCGTGAAAGGCGTAGGAAATGTCACTCTTCAATTGAATCAAGTTAATACCATCCACTTACAAGATGTATTATATCTACCTGATCTCAAAAAGAACCTAGTGTCCATTTCAGCAATGGAAGACAAAGGCTACAAGGTGGTTTTCAGCGATGGCAAGGTACGTGTATGGAAAAAGAACTTTAAAGATGCTTTTACTCTCGGGTTTCGAGTTGATTCATTATATCAGGTCGAAGGAATTCCATTGGGTGTCATGTCTTGTGACACATCTCTTCAGTCTGAATTATGGCATCGAAGGTTTTCTCACCTTCATTATAAAGCTCTACCGAATGTAAGAAAAATGGTGATCGGGATGCCCGGGTTCAGATTAGAGCAAGAAGGTGTATGTCTAGGATGTGCGAAAGGAAAGCTCAAAAGGGGACCATTCCCCTCAAGCCAAAGCAAGATCTCCAATATATTGCAATTGGTTCACTCAGACATATCTGGTATGATGCCTGTGAACTCCTTAGGAGGATATTTATATTACCTCACCTTTACAGATGATTATTCTCACAAGACTTGGATATATTTCTTGAAAAAGAAGGATGAAGTGTTCTCCTAGTTTCGACACTTCAAAGCCTTTATCAAAAATCAAACCAAAAAGAAGATCAAGATCCTAAGGACTGATAATGGGACTGAATATGAATCCAATGAGTTCCATGAATTTTGCAAAGAGGCTGGCATTAAGAGGGAGACTACTACACCATATACTCCTGAGTAGAATGGTGTGGTAGAAAGGAAGAATCGTACAATTGTGGAAGTTGTTCATGCTATGCTCCATGATCAAATTCTTCCAAAGTTTCTATTGGTCGAAGCTGCAAACACCGCCGTATACGTACAAAATTGATGCCCTCATCAAGCATTGGGTTCCAAAACCCCTGAAGAAATGTTCACCAGTAAGAAACCTGACGTATCTCATTTTAGAATTTTTAGAAGCCCTATATATTTTCATGTGCCGAAAGAGAAAAGGAATAAATTGGGTGCATCCGGAAAGAAAGGAACCTTTGTGGGTTATAGTGAAAATACTAAGGGATATAGAATTTATGTATTGGTCAAAGGGAGGTCGAGATTAGTCATGATGTCACCTTTGACGGGCATGGCCCTTAGCAAGGTGGACAATCTTCCTACTTTGAAGAGCTCTCAAGAAGCTGATACCAGGGAACAAAAAGAAAAAGAATATGAGACAATGCCCGATGTGGAAGAACCCTTGGATCCTATTGATCCTCCATTGCCTGAGCCTTCCTCTTCAAGGAAGAGGCCTTCATGGCTTAGGGGGACACTTGATGATGCTAAAGGACACACAGCTCCTTGAGGAACCTTCCGTGAAAGTAAGAAGCTGAACAGGTATCAGGGATACTTGACCATCATGAGCACGATCATCCAAAATGAGCCTTCATCATTCACAAATGTCGTCAAGCATCAAGTATGGAAGGATGCTATGATCGAAGAATATGAGTATATTATGAAGAATGAGGTCTGGGATGTGGTCCCCAGACCCCAGAACAAGACAATTGTCACTTGAAAATGGCTTTACAAGATAAAGCATGCAGCTAATGGAAGTATGGAAAAATATAATGCTCATTTTATCATTTGTGTCTTCTCCCAGAAGGAAGTTATAGACTATGACGAGATATTTGCACCTATTTCCTGATATAACACCATCCGCTCAATCATAGCCCTTACTGCTTTGCAAGGACGGAACCTACATCAGATGGATGTCAAGACTGCATTCTTACATTATTCGATCAGAGAGGAGGTCTATGTGGAGCAACCTGAAGGATTTGAGATTTATGATCGAGAATATCATGTGTGCAGGTTGAAGAAGGCCTTCTATGGGCTAAAGCAAGCACCCTGAGCATGGTATGAGAGGATCGATAGCTACTTGATGAAGCTGGGATTCACTAGGAGTGAAGTTGACCCTAACATTTACTTTAAGGTTATAGATGACAAGCCTCTCATACTGGTGCTCTATGTTGACGTCCTCTTTCTAACAGGTGCAAACCCTCTCATTCACAAATTTAAGAGGGAGCTGGCTTCTAAATTCGAGATGAAAGATCTAGGACTCATGCACTATTTCCTAGGACTCAAAGTCTAGTAGAAACCAAGGGAGATTTTCCTATCTCAAGGAAAGTATGTGGTGAAGATATTGGAAAAATTCAGCATGGTGGACTGCAAGCCCGTAACTGCTCTGATGAAGCTTAACTATAAGAAGTAAAGCGGTAGTGCTGCTGGACCTGTTTTACGAAATGCTACTGAGTATCGACAGCTCATCGGAGCATTAATGTTCTTGGTGAACTCCCGTCTAGATATATGCTTTGTAGTCAACACTTTGAGTCAACATATGGTTGAGCCTCACCACTCACATTGGATTGGTGCCAAGAATTTGCTGAGATATCTTCGTGGCACAATCACTCATGGATTAAGATACACTGCTGAAAATGTGAGACTACTTGGGTATACTAATGCTGATTGGGCACGAAATGTGGAGGATTGAAAGAGCACCTCCGGGTGCTATTTCTCTTTGGGATCTACCTCGATATCCTGGATGAGCAGGAAGTAGAAGTTGTTGGCTTTGAGCACCACCGAGGCAGAATACATTGCTGCTAGCATGGACTCTTGTGAGGTAGTTTGGTTGCGAAAGCTCTTTAGTGAGCTATTTGGATTTACATTGGATACCACCGTGATTCTATGTGACAACCAGAGCGGGATCCATTTAGCAGAGAATCTCGTATTTCATGATCTCTCCAAGCATATCGATATCAGGTACCACTATATTTGAGATATGGTGCTGCGAGGAGCAATAAGGCTCCAACATATCGGTACAGATGAACAGGTCACCGACATTCTAACAAAGCCCCTAAGAAAGGTCAAATTCCTAACTTTCTGAGAACGAGTTGGTGTCATTTAGAGATCCTCAGATGAGGGTCAAGCATGATGTATTGAGCTTTGGGAGCTCCAGGGGGCCACGAGGTACTTCTTGGAGCAACATATGACCACAAGGCGACTCACCATCCCTCGTTGGTGCACTTTGTATGGGGTAAAAGGGTCAACCTTCCCCTGTGACACCCCGTGGCGACTATGGAACATGATGATTAGTTCTCCTGTGGGCCAGGATGACTTGTTCTCCGTGGTGACTATGGAACAGGATGATTAGTTCTCCTATGGGCTAGGATGATTCATTCTCCATGGAGATTATGGAACATGATGATTAGTTATCCTGTGGGCCAGGATGATTTGTTCTCCATGGCAATTGTGGAATAGGATGATTAGTTCTCCTATGGGCCAGGATGATTCATTCTCCATGGCGATTATGGAATAGGATGATTCATTCTCCTGTAGGCCAGGATGATTAGTTCTCCATGGCATCCACTGGACAGGATGATTCTTTCTCCTATGGACATGATGATTAGTTCTCCTATCGAGGCATCCTACCCATGCAGTTTGGGACTCATGGGAAGTACCTCTCATCTGATCAATGAGCAAGGAAATGAGGATAGGGAGCATAGTAGTTCTATCAATGGACGCATCATTATATCTACCGTACTTCCTATGCTAGGATGACCTTCATTGATTTGGGATTAATGATACTGGTCTGGGACTAGTGAGAGTGGTACACACTCTGAGACTGACTTTGGGTCAGTGGAGGATGGTATGATACATCCTCAATCATTTCTCCTTCTTCATAATTAGAGCAAAGCAGAGGAGAGCAAAGCAGAGGAGAGCAAAGTAGAGCAGAGCAAAGCAGAGCAGAGAAGAACAGAGCAGAGCAAAGCAAAGTAGAGCAAAGCAGGACAGAGAAAAGAAAAGTAGAGTAGAGCAAGTAGGCTCAAGCCATACATGACAGTGCATTTGATGCATGGACAACAATGATGGTCCAACAGATTGCAGATGAATTTCTCCCTAGTTGAGAGGGAGTGTTAAAATTGACAAATAGGTCCAAACTTCATGTGGGTCATATTATTTATGGATGCTGATATTTTTCCTATATTCCTCTCATCGAGAGGTGTAGGATTGATCTAAAGATCATCCGATTCCAACAAGTATTTATGAATATATGAATTTATTTTGATTATGGACAAATTGTCAAGGTCAACCAACAACTTATGTAGGCTCAAAAGCCCAACAGTCATGTCTATTCAACCCCAATATTTTGCATATAAATACAAGGAGCATTCTCCTCATTTGCACACTTCACTTCTCATCACACATCTCTCTCTCCTGCGCAGAAAAAGAGTCTCTTCTCTCTCCTGTGCAGAAAGGCTTTCTCTGTCACACGTGTGGAAAAGAGGATGCATATTTTTAGGGCTGAAGCTGTAGAAAGGAACTTTGACCAGCGTTGACCAACGTGGATTCCTCTTTGACTACGAGTTTGGTCTAGCTGATTCTCCTTGGAAGGCCGCAATTTTTTGGCACCAGAATCAAGGTGATCTGACCTCCAATTTGACATATATTGACTGCCCTAGTTTAAGGCTAATCTAGGGTTTGCTGCTGCTGATATAAATCAGATTTTTGTACTATTTCTCTTTGCTGAATTATTGAAGATAAAAGAAGATTTGATCAAAGGGTTTCTCCATATTGGGGTGTGTCCCTGGCTAGCCACCACATCTTGCGTCTCTTGTCTTGGCTTGTTTTCTATTGATCATTTAAATGTTCTATCTGCACTTTACTTAATGTACATGTGATTGCTAATCTGTGGATAATAATAAGAAAAACAAGTAAACTGATCTAAGCATAGAACATACCATAATTTAACAAAGGGGAGTTAGAATACCATATATCATGATCCAGATTTAAACAGGAACACAATAAAATACAGAGATAACCATAAAGACATATATGCATCGGAAATAATACTTCATTTCATTACTATAAAATACTGAAATATGCTTACAAACATAAATGGAAATAAACCAACTAGGGCGGTGGTAGCTTATCTCTAAGAAGAGATGTGGTGGCTACATGCCTCTGAACTGTCTTACAATGAGGCTCAAGGGATTTTTTATTATTGAACAATAATATAAAACCCTAAACAACCAAAACCCTAACTCGAGGAGATGTAACACCAAGAGTTTGTGGGCCCCGTTGGGGTGAGTTGGAAAACCAACTTTTCGGGGTCACGAATTGGTCATATTATCTCCATTTGACGCGCATGATAGCCCGTTGGAAAGATCTCTCTGAGGACTACAACAGAAAAGACAATTTTAGATAGAAAATCGTTGGCAGTAGATTTCCCAAAAAATCTATCCAAAAAACGTCGTTTAGGGCCTCAAAACAGCTCCGAAAGTTTAGGACGCGAAAAACTGCGAAGAATAGTAAACTGTGCTATAATTAAGGAAACAAAAAAACTGAAAGAAGCACTGGTGGGGATCCAAGTAGAATTAGCGGGTGGCCACCAATATCCACCTGGATCATTCCTCCCCACTTAGGAAGCAATGGTCCCCATTGCGTTGAGTTCCTCCATGAGATGAGGGAAATTCTGCTGAACTTGGTCCCTGGTGAGCCACTTGCCCTGGTGAAGGAGTTGGCATGCTCTGAAAACTCGATACAGTTGGATATTCTGCTCGCGAGTGTGCTTGATCTATGTGTCCATCATCTGATCAGTTGTAGCTTGTTCCATGCAATCTAGATTTAACTCTGTGGGATTGAGCTGTTCTGCAATGTCGGATGTGTCTAGTAATGGTGGAAAGTATGGCCGAAGGAGGTCCACATTGAACATTGGGTGCATGCCAAGGAATGGGGGAATGCCGAACTCAAATGAATTATCGCCCATAGCCTTAGTAATGGTGTAAGGACCATATCGGAGTAGTCTGAGTTTCTGATAGGCTCTAGTAAGGCGTGCCTTTTGCAAATGCAACCAGACTTTGTCGCCCACTTGAAACTTGTGTGGCACCTAATGTTGATCATGTCGCTGCTTGTACTTGGCATTTGATTTCTCCAGAATGTCATGGACCTGCTGGTGAATATGATGGATGTGCACAATGAAGATATTTGCCTTATCTGTTTCAGACTGGACATGAGAAGAATCTGTGTGAGTAGCTTCAAATGGCATGGCCACATCAATGGGACATAGTGGTTGGAATCCCAAGCCCACCTAAAAAGGGTTGTTGCCAGTCGAGCTGTGGAGAGCCCGGTTGTAGTTGTGCTGAACATAAAGGAGGCTCTCGTCCCATGTACGTGGATGCTTTGAGTTGTACATGCGCAGAATGTGTACGGTCATCCTGTTGATGACCTCTGTCTGGCCATCAGTTTGAGAATGGAAGGCTATGGACTTAGTGAGTTTGGTTTCAAGCATTGACCAGAGACTAGACCAAAATGTACTGAGGAATCTACTATCTCGATCTGAAATGATAGACTGTGGGATCCCAAAGTGTACCCACACTTGTTCAAAGAAGAGTTTAGTAGTGGCTTCTTCTGTGATATTCTTCTTGCAGGCTGCCATAATGGCCATCTTCGAGAATCTGTCGATGACCATAAAAACACAGTCATTTCCATGCTTAGTGGAAGGAAGGCCTAACATGTAATCCATGGAGGTGGATTCCCAAGGTCGACTAGGGGTAGGCAGCGGGGTATATAGGCCTTGCTTCTTGATGGTCGGTTTGGCAATGGCACAAGAAGTGCATGATCTGATGTAATTCTCGATATCTTGTCGAAGATTCAGCCAATAGAAATATTTCTGCAGTACTGCCACCATTTTTTCAACCCCGAAATGCCCAACAACCCGACTGTAGTGTGTTTCCCAAATCATCTTGGCACGCTCGCTTGAAGGAACACAAAGGTGACCCAGGTGGCATAACAGGTTGTCCTGGAGGTGAAAATCTGGAACATGCTAACCCTCCAAGAGTGTTTGGTATGTGTGGCCAAATTCCAGGTCGCTTTTGTAGAGCAGTGGCCAATCAAAAGTCTCGTGCCCACAAGAGTTGAGCATGGTGGTTAACGCCATGATCGATGGTTGACTGAGGCAATCTGCAACATTATTGGTGCTGCCCTTCTTATACTTGATAATCAAATGGAACTGTTGCAGGTATGTGGACCACTTCTGATGGCGATCATTCTGCAATTTCCCTTGGGTCTGTATGAATTGTAGGGGTCGGTGGTCTGTGTGGATGACAGTTTCCTTCCCCAAAATGTAATGTTTCTATTATCGGCAGGCTTGCACAATGGAATACATCTCTTTGTCATAAGTGGGATACTTCTGGACTATGTCTGAAGGTGTCTCACTGTGATATGCCACTGGATGCCCGTGTTGAGTAAGGACTGCCCCAATAGCATAGTCACAGGCATCTGTCTCGACCTCAAATGGTTGTTGCAAGTATGGTAATGCAAGAACTGGTGCTGTGCAAAGGTGATCTTTCAACTCTGTGAATGCTTTCTGTTGAGATTTAGACCGAAAGAATTTCCTCTCTTGGTGACTTGACTCAAGGGCCAAGTGATATGAGAAAATCCCAACACGAACCTGCGGTAGAAGTTGGAAAGGCCTAGAAAGCTGTGAAGCTCTGTCAGAGTGGTTGGAGATGGCCAATCCCGAATGACTTCGATCTTGGCTGGATCCACATGCACCCCCCGTTCATCAATAATGTATCCTAGATACTGAACCTGGGTCATGCCAAAAGTGCATTTCTCCAAATTGGCACATAACTTGTGTTGCCGCAGTGTTTGGAGAACCTGTCGGATGTGGTGGAGGTGCTCTTCCCAGCTCTTGCTAAAGATCAATATGTCATCCAAGTATACCACTACAAATGAGTTGGTGAATGGCTGCAAGATGTCATCCATTTGCCTCATGAAGGTTGTAGGAGCATTTGTCAATCCGAAAGGCATAACCAACCATTCAAAAAGGCCCTCCTTGGCTTTGAAGGTAGTCTTCCACGCATCAGAGGGTTTGATTGGTACCTAGTGATATCCTGACTTCAAATCGATCTTGCTAAAATATTTTGCCCCCTTTAGTTGGTCCAGGAGATCATCAATCTGTGGGATTGGGTACCTATTACGGATAGTGATCTTGTTCAGTGCCTGATAGTCAATACAGAGTCTCCAAGTCCCATACTTCTTCTGTACCAGCACGATCAGGCTCCCACAGGGTGATGAACTCGGACATATGTGACCTTTTCGTAGCAGCTCCTTAATCTACCTCTTGATTTCATCATTCTCCAGAATAGAGTGCCGATAAATTGGTCCATTGGGTAGCGACGAACCTGGGGTCAGATCAATGGAGTGCTTGACCTAACAGTGCAGAGGAACCCCTGTGGTGGAGGTGAAGAAGTCCTCATACTCCTCCATGACCTTGTCCATCTATAGTTGTCGTGCGGAGGGGCCTTGTCTGGAGGTCATGGCCACCATCTTCTTCTTTTCTTGAGGGTGTATCATCGGGAAAACAAATTTCCTGGTTTTCGAAATGAGCTTACTGCATTGTTTTGTAGTAACCAAAGAGATGGCGGTAGGCGGTGCTACCTCTGGTATCCTGTACAAATTATTTCCCAAAGTAAAAATAACAACACTGGGCCTTGACTCATACACAACATGTTGCTTCCACAAGTATGGTTGTCCTAATAACACATCACAAACTTCAAGGGGAGCAATATCACACAATACCTCATCTGTGAAGGGCTTGATGTTGTATGGAAGGCGACACTGTTCGCTCACATGAAGATCCCGTCCTTGGTGTAGCCACCCGATGGTGTATGGTTGTGGATGTGCTGTGGTCGGTAATCCTAGCCGTTTCATGACCTATGCTAAAATGAGGTTCTTTTCACTCCTGCTGTCGACAATGAACTATAGTTGGGAGCCCTTTACCCACATCTGGGAGTGGAAGAGATGATCCTCCTCCTCTGGATCTTTAGGTTCCTCCTTCTGGATCTTTGTGGTGGCAACGGTGGCATTGGGCTCCGCATCGATAATCTACTTCCCTTTGTCATTCCCCTTATCGGGTTCTGACTCAGAGTCAAAACATGCATCTGATTCTAAAACCTTTAGCTCAGCCACTAGTGATTGCTTGGCTCGACACTCACTTGTGTTGTGAGTGGAGCTCTTATGGAACTCACACCACTTTCCTGTGTCCTTTTTCGGCTTCGCGGCACTGTTCTTTGCTTGCAACTTTGGTGGGTTGTCTTGGGCCGCCCCGCCTTAGCTTTGTCCTCTGTTCTGCAATTTGGCGGCACCTTTCCCTTGTTTTGGATTTGCAGACCCAAAGTCTCACTTCTTCTGTTTAAAATTTTGCTCGATCTTGACGGCATATCGTTATGCCGTGCCGAGTGAGGAAATGTTCAGGAATTCTATTTCTTCTTGGATGTACTTGTGTAGGTAGCCACAATATTTGAGTACCAAATGTTGCTCTGTATCCTTGATACCAAACTTTGTGTGAAGGGTATGGAAAATATTGGTAAACTCCGATACGTCTTGGTCCCTTCCCTGTCGTAACGTGGTCCACTTTAGGTATTGATCCTCATAGCTTCCGATAGGGTAGTGCTGCTCCTTGATGGCATCCTAGAATGAATTCCAAGTCAATGTGACTGAAAATAGTGAGCATGTACTTTCATCCTTCTGCTCGCAGTAGGTTTCCCACCAATCCTTGACATGGGGGGTTGCTTTGAGAAGAGTGAAAATAATCTTTTCCCTACTGGAAAAATCATGAACAGAAAAATAACCCTCTAGCACATTTAACCATTTATCGACGGCATCTGCATCTATCTAACCCTTGAATATGGGGATTTCAAAATTAACTTGTACCTTAAATGGTGTGGTGTTTCTAGAGTTGCTGTTGGAAGTCGATGTGTCGCCCCTGGGTAGCCGCTGAAGGATTTGGGAAAAGTTGTCCATCATCGCATTCCTTTGTCGCTCGAGGGCTTCTTTGAGCAAGATTTTGATAGGATCTCTTGCCCCCTCATCTTTCTTTTCATCCAACATGGGAGGCCGTCGGGATTTGCGAGGTTGGTCTTGCAAAGGTTTGACCAGTTCAAGCCCTAACTATTGATATCCCGACCTCGTTGG
>APFE030785154.1:37532-50411 GCA_000404065.3 Pinus taeda
TCTTCATGTTTATGATATTCATGTTATGATTCATATGTGAACGGTTGTTTAATTGCATAACTAACTACCTTTCCTTATAATATGAAGATGGTTTCTTTATGATGTTTAGTCCATATAGTGCTGTACTTTCTTGAATTGATTGTTTTGCAGGTCAAAGGAGCGAAAGGAACTCCAAGAAGGGTTTGGACCCTAGAAGGCTCTTCTTAAACGTAGGACCTCAGGTATGCCCCCTATCATAGAGTTTTCTTATAGTAGCATTATGGCCGCATGGAATGTGTGTTTATTTGTATAGATAACCTCCAGTCTGCTAGGGTATCCACCCAAGACCCTAGGGGAGTTTATCCCACAACAACTAGACATGCAGCCTTAATTGGATAAGAATTCTAACCATTTCTTACCAATCCATTTCAAAGGTCCCTCCTTTGCTTGCACATCAACATCAATATGTGAATCATCCTGAAGCACATCAATCATGGTATCTTTATTTCCATCCCTGCCATTTTCTTTTTCCACCTTCTCCTTCAGCTTTGGTGTGAGAAGTGCTGGATTCATAGTTCAACACCTTTCAACAAGATGCCCTTGCTTATGGTAGTAAGTGCAACACATGTGCATCCTTTTGATAGCATGATTTTCCTTGTCCTGTGGACCTTTGGCTGCTTGCCTCCTTTCCTTCAAAAGTTTCCTATATGTGTCCATCCTCCTCCAACATCTAGAAACATAATGGCTATCCAAACCACAAAGGGAACATGCAATTCTTTTTCCATGCTTTACAAAATCAAAAGGAATGTTTTTAGAACCAGATTTATACCTGCCTCTTTCACCTTTATTTCCTTCATGAGGAGGTGAAGCAAATGAAGAAGTGGCTACCTTTGGAACACCATCAAATTCTTCAAGGCTGTCAGAGTTTCCACAACTCTCTTGTTCAAATGTGTGCTTCTGAACACCTACATCGTGCGAATGATGTTTCGAGCTATTGCATTCCTCCTTAATACAATCCTCACACTTCTGAGGTAGAGGACCTACAATGAACCTCCTTTTTGGAACTGTTTCAATGGCCTTCATGGTAGCTTTGGACTTATCTCCATAAGACTATCCATAGCCAAGACCCAAATACTTAGGTCTTTCCTCAACCATTATTGTCTCAACAATACCTTGTGCATGTTTCCCCAATCCTTTTCCTTCATAGCCCATCTTGGACATTAGCTTGGAACCTATGCCTCTGGTATGTTTTTCAAAAGAACCAATATAAGATTTCTTAGAAGAATTTGAAGACAAATAGGAATGGTTTACCTCTTCTTCAAGTTGATACTTGGCCAAGGCTTCTTTGGCAATAAAGATTTGTGACTCCAACTCATGCATCCTTCTCAGGTTCATATTTGCAATATGAAGTTGCCTTTCCATTTCCTGCAATTTTCTAGAAAGCATTTGCATCTCTTCCTCCACAGATTTCAAATGCTCTCTAAGTATGTTGCTCTTCCTTCCATCCTCATACATTTCTCTCACCATATCCATCATGGTGGACAAGTCTTGCTTCATGTCTCTATTAAAGGAACTTCGGGAGAAAGAAGAATTTGAGAACTCACTTGTAGAATTTGTCATTTTCAAGATGCATAAAAGAACTTCCAACAAGATGGTTACAAAGCTCATTCAGCATCCTTTTGCAACAAACCTCTTATGCTTCAAGGATTGCCCTAAGGTCCTTTGGGATAGAAGAATGCCTTCGACCCTTCTTCCTTCTTGTCCTTCCTGCACTGAGCTATCAATATCTTTCCCTTCACCTCTGTAAATTCAAACAATAGTCAGTCGCAACCAAGCATACAATCAATGAGGCAATCAATCCTTGACTGTCCAAACACCTTTCAGACAAGCAATATTTTCCCTGTCAATCAAGCATTCTAATACAACCTTCCTTGAAGGTAGGGTTAATCAACCTTAAGCTCCAATACAACCAGATATGAAAATGGGGCTCTTAGGCTTCCTGTCTAACTTACAAGAACCTCTCCCACTTCCAAAGCTTTAAATTTTCCCAAGTCTTAATGATTAACAAATGCGGAAACCAAAAATGCTTGAAATTAGGGGTGTATGCTTGTATTTGTTTTCAGTTGATTATTTACTTTAAAATCTGTCGTTTGTGCCGATATGGGAAGATACTTAAACTAATATACAAATGCATATAACAGTAGTTAAAGCAACAGCAAAAACAAACACATAAGGCAACAGTGTAATATGGAGTTCACCCTGATATCTTGGGCTATGTCTCCTTGAGCTCTAATCAACTCGATTAGGCTCTCTAGGATTATGGCTTCAATTATTTTACAAGTATTACACTTAACTCCAATGTTTTATAAAGAAACATTGGGCTCAGAAAACCATCTTATCCCCTAGCTCTTAGAGCTCTTCAGCTTTCTAGCTCTGGCTCTTGGCTCTGGCTTTGTCTCTTGTTCTGGCTCTTGGCTTTGACTCTAGCTCTGGCTCTTTGGCTCGGGATCTGGTTCTAGCTCTCAGCTCTCACTTCTAGCACTCGCTCTTGCTATTGGCTCTGGCTCCAGCTCTTACTATGGTTGTGGCTCTGACTCTAGCTCTGGCTCTGTGGCTCGGGCCCTGGTTCTGGCTCTCAGTTCTCACTTCTGGCACTTGCTCTGGCTCTTGGCTCTCGCTTCTCTAAGCTCTTTCTCTTGGCCTTTGCATGCCTCTATGAATTGCTCGACCTCCAAGCAACCCCAACAATAATATGCTGTTGTCAATTGAGCTCTCTGGCTTTTCAGCTCTACCTCCAACCTCTGGTGGCTCTGCCTATCACAGTGAGCTCGACTCTGGTTTCCCTGCTTCCAATTCTTCTTACTGCTTTTCCAGGCTACTCTCTTTTCCTCCCCTTTTACTCTCTGTCTTCGTGGCTTAATGCCAATCCATCTCATGATTGTTCACTCCCTCTCACGGCTCTTCAGATCACATGCCTCTGTGCTGGAAATCCTTGCTCCGCATCATCATCACTGTAATGCTTTACAGAGAGGTGGCCACTTGTCTCCTCACAAGTTGAGCTAGGTCTTCCTCAAATAGTTTGTTACTTCGGTTACTTTGTGAAATGATTCATCTGCCAACTCTGCGGTCCAATCGAACTTCAACATTTATGTGCCGAAGCTTATTTTCTCCATTGAATCTGGTTTCCCATCGGGCGCAATCTCCACTGCTAGAATTGGGTCCTCCAGATATTATGGTTATCGCTCTTATCATGCGGTTGACTTGCTTGGACATTAGCCTGTGATGAGAGTGGTTTTCTCTCTCATCCGCTAGACACACATCAATCAACGTATGGAATCATTGGGTCCTCTAACAAACCTGCTTACCACCTGAAACGCCTCCAATATTCTATTGGTTTTGGAGCGCAGGACCCACTTTCAGTTTTAGCTCTTTTCCCACGGTTTTCTAGCTCCCTTGTGACCATGTGCTCAGGGCTTTTCCTTCTCGAGGGGTTTTGCCTAGTGATGCGCAATTTGTGCTACTCGCGCATCATAAACAACTTTTGTTTTCTGATCTGGATTTCCCATTTGCTAGTTTGCATCATTGCACAATCTCCATGGGCCTCAGTCAGCGTACTTTGAATGAAGGTCCTCGGTATTCCATGCTGACCACAAACTGTCATTGTTCAGAGGTTATTTCTAATAGGCTTTGACACCCAGAAGACTTTAAAATTTGGTATGATTTTTTACAGAGTTCGAGTAGCTTTAAGAGAGTTTAAGGATCTAAATTCGGATCAAGTATTTTCTTATGGCTCACCCCAAGAAGCCTACAACCAATGCTACTATTGAATTTTTTGATAGAGTTTCTACCCTACTCACTACCTAGAAATATGCTACTAAAGAGTATAGTAATTTTAAAGATCAGGTCTTACAGAAGGTATCAGAGTTGGGTCCTTTGTTTGAAAGTAATAAAGCATAGTAGAGAGAAGATGAGGCAACAAAAAAAGTAAAAGAAGTGTCTAGAGAGGTAGTGCAACTACAAGTAGAGCCAAGCGTGCAATCGAAATATTGACTCAAGGGCAATTTAATGGTTTGTGTTCGAGGCACGTCGGGCCCTTCATTCTTTGACAAATTTTGATTAAGGGTTGCAGGAATGGCTTTGTCTTCGAGGATTAAATTTTGACCAAGAAAGGCTTGCAGGAATGGCAATGCAAGTGTAAAAGTGAATGATCAATTTTTTCAGAAGTAGAGACCAAAAAAGGAAAGCAACAAGAAAAAATTAGGAAAGTTATCTTGTAATTTGCAAAAATCCGAAGAATAAGGATTCAAACATTGGGTTTTGAGGAAATCAAGATGATAAGGACCAAAGCACCCATATTTTGTCAAATTGGACCAGATCAAATGGATAGGATCAAAGTGGTAAAAAGGGACAAGATCAAGCAAGCAAGTTTAAGAAGGAAAATATATAAGAGGTTTATGGAAGATAAGTTAGAAATAATTATGTCTCAGTCAATGTTAAGATGCTTCTAGATGATGATCTAACTTATGTAATTATGTATAGATTGTGAAATCCATCATATTAAGCCTTTATCTAATGTATGGTTTTGAAACATCTTAAAATTTTATGAAAATCCTTAATGTAATGGTCATGTTCTATTAATAAAATGAAGTATTACGGGGTAATTCTGATCATGGGTAGATCGAATGACTAATTTTGACATGCTCGTTTTAAAATTTTCTTTTCTGATGCATTGTTGTTATTTTATTATTCATTGTTGGCTAATGTATTATTTTAACTACATAATGGTTTCTAAATATTTCTATCATTGAAGTCTAAATACTCATTTAATGGATTCTCTATGTGATAATATAATCCTTGATATTATTTTCTAATCCTTTCCAATTTAGTTTTCTTGGCATGCCTCAAGTGAGACATTTATCCCTTGCAGAGGAATGAAAAGGTCGGCGTTGCGTTAGAATATAGTGGGGCCCCTTTGTTGGCAACCCGATATCAAATGATGGGTCTTTCAATTTTAATTTTGTGCCAACAATGAGATCTCATCAGCATCATTAGCATTATTGACACTAGTAGAAATAAGTATCCTTGAAGAATTTGAATAAAATCTTTAAGATTGGAAACATTTTGTAGCTAGTGAAACATTTTGTAGTTGATTCATTTTAAGGAGAATAAAAGCATTACCTTTGGAATTGCAAGAAAACCAATTTCAAAGGCACAAAAGTGAGGTAAATTGAAAATGTAACATCATGCGTAATTGGTCAATTTATTAATTTTTAACTATAGGATTTGAGATGTATACATGAACAACTTTACCATTATTTTTCAATAAAAGCTTAATATAGGTTTATAAGAAGCCTCAAATCCTAATGATGGCCCAAATAAATCCATATTTCACCTTCTACTCTATAATACCCTAGAAATACTCCTTATCCTATTTGGAAAATACAAAATCAAAACCTATCTCACAAATCAAGAGTTTTATTCAGCAATCAATAGGTAATTATTATATGAATAGGGGATTTTTATTTCACTATCACTACACAATTTCATTATAACATTTCCTCCATTATTATCCATTGCCCTCCTCATTCATTTTACCAAACCATTTCATATGTCTCTTACTACTCCCCGTGACAATTTTGAAGTGTGACCTTGAGGCAAAGCTTTCCTTACAGATATGGGAAACATAATCCATTATGAACTTTAAGGAGTAAAATTCTTGATTGCTTATCCAAATTTCAAGAAGAATTGCAGAAATATGGATGGTTGAAATTCCTTGAAAAAATTGAAGGTGATAATACAAAGGTCATAAGAGCATTCACAAGGGTGTTTGACAGAGTTGAGGCCGAAATTGGAGACATTAGACTGAAAGTGACAGAATCATTCTTAGCAGAGACTATAGGGCTCTCAAGGGTTGGAGAAAAATAGTTCAAATGTCAAAAATTGAAATATGAATCATGGAAATGCTTCTTGCAAAATCCAAACATGGACGTCTCAACATTTAAAAAATATATTCTAGTATCTGCATTCAAAAGGAAATGGAATAATTTGTTATTTGTCTTGGCAAAATTTCTCACTTCTGAAGGTATATATGGAATCATATTGTTTTATCATGCTTGATTATTGATGCATTTCATAAAGGGTAAACAATTAAATTCATCATTCTATTTGTTGAGTAGTTTGAGGAAAATGGCATTTAATATTCAAAGAAACTCAAGAAATGTTGATCGGTCTCTTTATCATCATGGATTGATCAATATTATTGTGGAAGTAGAATTGAATGCCCAAAATTACAATTGGAAAGACATTTTAGTGAGGAATCATTTTTTTGATGTCTCGAATGAAGAAACAATCCAAAAAACAAGGAAAAGAAGTAGTAGGGCTCCTCCAAACCATAACCCTTAAGAATAAAATACAAGAAATAAAGTGATTATGTTACAAGAGATAGGAAATAATGAGCAAGCAGAAATAGGGGATATCCATACTGAAGGAAAAAATTAGTTCAAGACACTAAAAATTCCATTAAAAAAAAATCTAGATAACATTGAGCCAAAAATGGGTTCAAGTCTGTTAGATATTTTAGCAAATCTAGCAAGAGGAAGATCTAAGAAGAAGTAGAGTGTCAAGGAATAAAAAGAAAAAGTATCAAGACTAACCAAAGAAGATAAAGGCAAGAAGTTGAAGACCATTGTTTCGCCCAGGCCAGAAAAGCGAAATACTAAGAGGAAAAATGTTCAAGAATCAAAAGAGCCAGATCATGGAAGGAAGAATTGAAGAATAATGAGAAGTATGTTGAAACAAAATAATTTATCTTCATTAGAATTTATAGATCTTAAGGATTTAGAATCACCAATTCCACTAACTCCAAAAGAAAAAATTCTAGAAATAGATGTCATTCAACAACAAGCATATGATTATTTTGAACTGTTGGAGAAGGAATCACATCATGATAAGGTGAATCCTTGTTTTGAATACAATTTTAGTGATGATATTCCAATACACAATATCCATGTACAAGATGATAACATTCCTTTTTGTATGGTGCAAGAAATTATTGAGACATTAAAGGAATGAGATAACTGAACTTTGTAGTGTCCCATTTTTTTCCTAGTATAGTTTTGTTACCACTATCAAGGGTGATGTTTGACGAGTTATATATATGACAGGTTGATCACGTGATTGAGGAATAATGTTTTATATACATAGTTATATTTCCTTTTATGTTTATGTATGGTAGATTGATCACTGGATTGGGGAACAATGTTTTATATAGTTATATTTCCTCTTATTTGTGGCATCATTGATTATCTGTATTAGATGGTTTTGGTTAAGCAAATGTTATACATATGTTTTTCTGTTTGTATCTGATTTATGAAGTAGGTGTATAACATGGATGGTGATCCAAGATTGAGACACATATACCCATGGATGATCATGGTTATGTAGAATAGATGGTTAATTATGATTTATGGATGATACATGATTTGTGTGATAATATATGTCTAATATTGTACTAAGCAAGATGTGGTAGGGTACTTGTTCATTTTCCAACAAGGATGTTCAATTATGAATAACTAAGGAAGTCATTTCTTCAAAACCAAAATCACTATAGAAGCCATGCACCATTCTGGGTAAAATGTGATTAAGTTAATTTCATTATGAAATTCATTTGATTCCTTTGATCTATGAGATTTTAATGTGTTTAGGTCTTTGAACAAGGCCTTACCAGTGAACCATCAGATGGGTGAAAGCTCACAATCAGTACCATAAGGAGAAACGAAAAGTTTCAAAGCACAGTATATGTGAGGGCATGGAAATTAGGGCGTGGAGTCCTAAATCCAAGAAAGATAAAGACGTGTAGTCTTGTATATTTAGGGCGCGGAATCCTGAATATTTAAAAAGGTCAAATTGTTGAATATTGGATCTTTGGAGTAGATTAGGGTGCGGAGTCCTCAATCTACTAAGGCAAGGAGATGCATGAAATAGGGGTGCGGAATCTCTATTCTCCAGAATAAAAATACCACTCATGGATGAATTTCCTTAAATAAAATTTCATTCTCACAATTCTGGAATGACTTTCTAAAAATACAAAGTCATGTCCAGCATCTCAAGCACAACTTTCCAAAAATAGTAAATCACCTTACATAAATTGGTAATCAAGTAGAGTTGAAGAAAAGCGACTTAACTTATCGTTAATCAATCCCAATAATTCAATCTTGATTGAATCCTCAATATTATTAATATTATTATTATGTTTTATGAGACTATGATATTATTATTAAAAAGGAATTACAAGTCAATTTTATCTCCTAAATCAATTCACGCATCTCCTTCATGACTCTCTCTCTCTCTCTCTCTCTCTCTCTCTCTCTCTCTCTCTCTCTTTTAAATAATTCATTATACTTTATTTTATGCACTCATCAAAGAATGGCATATTCCTTTTTACTCATTAAAAATATGTCATAAAATATTCCTCTTAGGCTCTCTTTAATGCATATGTTACACTCTCCTTAACTAAGGCATGCATACCTCTCCTTAATGGAATAAGTTACACTCCTCTAAATGGAATCCAATTCATGCACTTTACTCCTTTATGAGAAGAATTGGTTGCTCCTCCTATATATAAGTCTCATGTATTCTCACTTGGGGGGGGGGGGGGGGATTATGAGGCCAAGAGTGGAAGAGACTTGAGGAAAATAGTGAGAGGGAGAGATATGGAGAATAGCCAATTGCTTCCATAATAAATCTGAAATTCTTATTAAAATCCTAAGATCTCTGGCTATTGAGGTTGGCCATGAGTGTTATTGAGAGGAAGTGAAAATTTTCTTCCTTAGTTTGCCTTGCAAATCTGTCTATTGTTGTCTTTTGGTACTACTTGTGAGATTTTGCAGCTCGGGGTTCCAGGGGGAGAAGTTCTTCCTAGATATGGTTGGGAGGAAAACCAGGTGGTTCACAATGAGTTGGTAAGGGTATTGGAACTAGCGAATACTCTCATTGGAGCTAGAGCATACTTCCATTTTTTGAGTTACATAAATTCACTGTCAGGTATGTTGACAACATTATATTGTATTTATTTTTGTATTTCATCCCATGGTTTTTCTTATTTGGTTGTTGACTGAAACTTATATTATATCAAATGTTGCATACTAAATGTTGAAGGAATTTTGCAATAACTGTGGTTTATTTTATGTAAGTTTTTTGTGTACAGTTTCATTACAAGTTGATTTACATCATGTCTTAATGGCTGAAGCATTCAGGTTGCCATGAGTATTATGAAAACTTGTTAATAGCATAAATTTGGTTTTTCCTTCTCTTTTTACAGTTGTAGATAAGTTTGCACAATATATGTTTGACAAAAGGGATAAATGAGATAGTAGGAATTTGTTTTTGGTTGTGGTTTAAAGTAATCCCATTTCTGGGTGTTTCTATTTTGATTCATTTTAAATTCAGGGGGTTTTTGTACCTTAAGGCCATGTTGCCCCAAATTTGATTTCAAAAAACAAAGTTCTAGAGTCTGGTTCTGTAATATGCTATATTTTACAGATTTTCTATTGTTGCCTGGTGGTTTGTCTTGCTGTTTTTTTTGTTAGTTGTGATTTACCTGTTAATCTATTTTTATGAAACCAGTTTGTTATATAAACTTGGAATTCTTATTTTAAAGTCTCAATGGTTAATAGATTGACAGTTTAAATAACTTGTGACTACTTGTTTTATAGTTTAATAGCTAACAACTTGTTTTGTGATTGTTAACCGTTATTCAAAATTCTCCAATGGTTGTAGCTACATCACTATGAGCTATTTGTAAAAATTCTTAAATATGTATGGTCATTATGTGCCTAAATTTTTGTATATGCAGCAATCAAGATGGATGACAGTTCTACTTATGTATTAGGTTCACTTACTGGCATTACTCACAATGAAAAAGAAGTTACGTAATATTAGATTCAGTTATTTAATTGGGGTGAAATCGCCTTAAGGGTTATGGTTGTAAGTGGTTGACAAAATGCCTCAATGGTTGTACGTTTCATGCTTGCAAACTATTTGACATAATGTTTCAATGGTCGTAGCTAATTACACCTATGAATTGTCTATAAATATGACTAAGTGAAATTAGGATTTTCAACTGTGTTTCTGGAAATATGTCAAAGAATAAGCATGATGATTCCATTGAATTAGAAATCCAAGGAAGGCAAATTGGGTAGGTGAATTGTTGTAATTGTTAGCTCACATATGAATTCATAATAATTGGAACCCACTCCTTTAGAAGTTGAATTATCTTGTTTTTCTTCCCTTTGTTTTTTTAAAGAAATTGTAGGCATATTATCTAGAACAAAATCAAATTAGTCACTCCTAAAAAATTTTAATTGCAATAGAATGAACAATTAGCTTATTGGAAATTGTGGTTTGTAAAGATTGATATTATTTATCCCACTAAAGACTTTATCATTTAAATGTGATTTTAAGACTTATGGTTGTAAGTTTTGGATCTTGAGGAACCATGACCGTGTAGTCTTAATGAGAAGTTTAATATTACCATGGTTAGTTAGTTAGTAGAAATTAGTATGTAGTGTAAATAATACCAATAGAAATAAAAATAAAAATATAGATATATGACCTTGCATTAACTTTTACGTCTTAAAAACTTAAACATAAATCACATTTTGAGTTAGCCTTAGTATAATATTGATGGTTGGTAAGGTGGGACCTTACATATGGTATTAGAGCCAAGTAATTAAAACTCTAGGACCTAGGGCTTGCCTGCTAGTATTTATTTACTTACCTAAATTTTTCCTTGGTCAGGTTAAGTAATCATGGAGAGAACATCAAGGAGAAGGAAGGAAGTCTCATCTCCACCTCCCCAAGATAAAGAATCTGAGAAAATATCCATAAGGGAAGTAAGGGATATGATGTTATCTTTCCAAAAGATGACTGAAGTCTTGATTAGTAGGGTTGGGGGAATCCTTCAGTGCCTGGTTCTTCATCACAAGCAGAGAGGCAAGAAATACCATCTCATGGAGATGTACATAGACAGTTGGAAAAAGTTAAGCTTGCTATCTTTAAGGGCACCACAAAAGGGGAGGTAGCAGAAGCTTGGTTGGAAAACATGCTCCTATGCTTGGAGTTGTGGAACTATTCTAGCAACCAAAAGGCAAAGTTGGCTATATACCAACTTAAGGGGAGTGCACTATTATGGTGGAGGAACTTAGAATCCCAATTGGGATACTCCATGTCTACCTTGACATGGGAACAATTTGAAGAGGGATTTCAAGCAAAGTACCTTTCTGTTGAATACTTGGAGAGGAAATTGAATGAGTTCCATGATCTTAAGCAAGGAACTAAGACAATCTTTGAATATGAAGCACGATTCATGGAGTTGCTTAGATATGCTACCCATCTAAATACTGAAGCCCTCAAGGTAAACAAGTTTTTGTATGGATTGAATCATATTATAAAGGAAAAGGAGTGCATTTTGAGGCCTACTAAGTTGAATGAGTTAGTGCAATAACCAATTATAGCTGAGGAAGAATTATTAGGGAACAAAGGGGGGATAAAATCCCAAATCTATCATTCCATGGGAAACCTCCTTCAACGGGAGACCAATATGTAAGACGTAAGTCAAGTGGTTCACATCATCAGGGATTTCAAAAGAATCATACTTTTAAGAACCAAAGAAATAACCCAAGGCAACATCTTCAATAAGTAATGCTCGCACTCAAGAATCACCTAATAAAAAGGTCAAATTTATGAAAATTGCTCCCACTAATGGATGTTGGACTTGTGGAGGACCTCATTATGAGCAAGATTGCCATGAAAAGAAGACTGAAGCACAATCAGAGAAGGAACAATACATTGTTAGAGAAATGAGCAGAGCCCATATAACTTATGCAGTTGTGAAAAATTACCAAGTCAAGCATCATTCTACAGTGCTTGAAGCATCAGGTAAGCTAAATGGTATGGTTGTTAATATTTTGATTGATCTTGGCGCAACTGAAAGTTTTATTTCTCCTAATGCTTTATTGAAATGTAAATTGGTGGCAATAGAGCAAAATGATTTTGATCAGGTTGAGATGGCCTCAGGGCAATCTCAAAAGTTTGAATGCTTAGTGCAAAAGTTCCCTTTAGACTTGGGAGTGTGTGTCACAAATGTGAATCTTTATGTGACACCACTTGGTCACTATGATGTGATAATTGGGATGGACTGGCTTGAAGCCCACTCGGGAGTGATTAGCTGTCGAAGCAAAACCCTTCATTTTTTGAGAGATGAGGGCCAATCTATGGTTACCCATGGGGAAAGGAGACCTATTTCTTTAAGACTTCTCTCATTCTTGCAAATGAAGAGAAGTCTTAGGAATATGTTGTAATGACTTTAAATGAGGAAGAGCTTTCATCCTTTGAACAATAAATAATGTAAACTTTGAAACGGGAACTATAAACTCAAAACGAGAACTTTGCCCAAAAAACCCTGAAAAAACATGAAAAACAGTGCTAAAAACGAAAAGTGTGTATACTAGAATGATGGCTTTTTTTATGGTCAATTTTGAACATGTTTTAAAAATGCCATTGAAAACGAATTTTTTGTGCAAAAATTGAGCAAAAATTGTGCAAAAAACAACCTAAAAATGAAAAGTGCTAATAATGGAACAATGGATTATTTTTTAGGGTCAATTTCTAACATTTTAAAAAAATGTCAATAAAACCAATTTTTTATGTGCAAAAAACACCCTCAAAACAAAAAGTGTTGATGCTGGAATAACACTTCTTTTTTTTTTGGTAAATTTTCAACATTTTGAAATAATGGTGTAAAAGATTTTGTTATGACTCCGAAAAACATTAAAATTTCAAAAAAAATGAAAACATAAAATTAAAAATAAAAACAATGAAAAAAACACAAAAAAATAAAAA
>APFE030785166.1:0-16283 GCA_000404065.3 Pinus taeda
TTTTGGAAGAGTTCCAGGAATTGCATTAAGCATTCCAGAGTTGTTGGTCATCCTTAAACCATCATAGGTTGAGACCTCCCTTTTCAGGTTGAGGTTCTCCCTTTTATGTGGGGTGAGACCTCCATTTCATGGTTGAAGGTTTCCCACTTCAAAACATCAGGAGCACTTCCTCTAGCAGAAAACGTGAGCTTCATGCCATACTTGGAATAGTTATAGGAATTGGACTAAGCGTTCCAGTGTTGGCGGTCATCCTCAAACCACTGCCCTTTATACCAACATTTCAGAGAGCACATTCAGCCTAGTGCTGCCATCCATTTTTGCACATTTTGTATTACAACTCTCTTCTTGGACTCATACATAACCCTTCGGATTAAGGGGGGAATGTTGGACACCTAATCCTCTAAGGGTTGGTGTGGAAGCCAAATAGACTAAGGAAGTCCAAGAGACCTTGGAATACAAAACCAAACATCATATGAATGTACTATAATGTATATCATTTGTTAATAATAGATGCAATCTCATGTTTATCTTTCCTATTCTGTCTATGCCATGTGTGTGTTTAACATGGTATCAGAGCGGGCGAATTCTGGCCCTGCTCATATTTGAGTCACCGTTTTCTTGTGGCTTTTTGTTGTGTTTCTTTCACCAGACCTATGCGTTCACCATTAATGTTATGTGGGTCGTGAAATCTGGGTGCAGTGATATTTCTGGTTGATCGATTGATGCGTTGGTGTTGAGCTTGAAGTCTGAGCGAAGCTCATGGGAATACAAAACATTTGAAGGCATATATATCCACGTGTTGGAATGGAAAATCAATTTTCCTTGTGTTGTGTCTCTGTACGCAGGTTGAAGGAATTCTAAACGTTTTGAACGTCCCCGTGCGTGGTGATCTCCATGTGTAATTCCTGATATGAGCGATTTTTCTTTTTTTTCTATGGCCAGTTCTACTGTTAGTAATGTGAAAAAAAAAAACGTAGTCGGTTGCTGCAGTTGTATTCTGCGTTGAAGAATGAAACTGGGAGATTGAAGACTATATTCATTAAGTGCAGTTATAACGCTCCCTGCACACTTAAGCTCCAATTTTAGCCATTATCCTGCCATCCCTGACACATTTACGTGTGACAGTTCCTCTACCTTAGTCTAAATGACTATGTTCCTGACCTCTGAAATCCACAGGTCTCTATTTTTGGCTGTTGTTTCTATATCCTTCGAAATCCACAAGTCACCACTTTTGGTCTCTGATTCGTTGTCCATACATTGAACTGCCATACTAGAGTCCGATGGTCGCTCTACGTTAACCATACAAATGACGGCCCATACAAATACTGTCTCGTCTTTGCGTTAACCATCTCTGATCCAATAAATACACACTGCATTAACTCCATATACATTGCTCCTACTCCTGATATGCATACATAGCTCCGTTGTGCCCATGTATAACATTGTCTCTGGCTACATTGATAAGGTTGGAATGAGGCATTCCCACAAGCTGAGGAACCATATCATTGTCTTATCATTAATATTGACAAGTTGTGGTCTCTGGTATAAGACTATGCTCCAAGGAGCTGTGCTAACACCTACAGGAGGATCATCATTCATCCAAAATGCTCATGTTTCTCTCGGTTACATTTGTTGCAGTCGAGTGAGGCATTCTTCCTGCGACATGGTATCCTATGCAGACTGACATCTCTCTCACTATTATTCTGCTGATTCTGGCTAGCCTGGCAACTCTGGCGTTGATGCTTCCACTGGTCTGACAGTTTCATCAACAGAACCATACCTCCCATCCGAGAATACACAATCGTGGTTTAACGCTTCCTATGTTGCGATATTGTGGCAATATCATATATAATGTTTGTTTTCATATAATGTTGTTTGGCATTCTGTTTGGTAATCTAGTGGCCTCCGTTGTTGCATTCTTGGCCTACATGTTCTTCTGAGAGCCATATTTTCATATAATATACCTGGAGATGTAGTTTGATGGTGTTGCATAAGCTCCGTGGTATCATTGCTTCCATACATGGTATTGCTGCTCCCTACCATATATCGCTCTAAGGTTTAAGAGCTGAATTCTAAAGCACTGGTTACAGACTTGAAGTGTGATCCCTAAGATCGAAAGCATGATCATCAAAAGAAGTTTCAATTTGCAAAGAAAAAAATATTTAGAGGTTGAGTACCTATTTATTTGCCCAGGAAGGAGCACAATTGTAAGGCAGAGAACCACTTCTTCTATGCCGATATTATTGAGACAAATTGAGGCCGTGTCTTCTCCAACAAAACCAAGGGTCTAAGTCAAGCTCACAGATACAAGGGAAGGCCGAATTTGATTCCAGTTGTGGCCAAAAATTGTTCTACACCAGAAATCAAGTTTTTATCACCAAGGCCATCCCATTTAATTATGGGAGCAGACTTTTTTGATGTATTTCAATTGAGTATTGATAGTGGAATATGAACCGAAATTCTTGTGCCCTAACTGTGATTTAAAGGGCCGCGTCATTCTAGATCTAAGGGTTTCAAGAGTTGAGTTATAATAGGGAGAGAGCCACATTATTCTAGATGCATCAACGATAGTATCAAGAGCTTAAGTGGATCAAATCATCCGCCATCACTCTATGCCTATTGAAAGGAGACAATTCATCTAGCCATTGGAGAAGCCATGTTGCAATATTAAGATCAAAGGAATCGAACTGCAATCACTAATGATGTTTTAGATCTGATTTCTACATGCCTATAGTAGTGAGTTTATGAGAGGTTGAGTTTGTGTACATGTTCCAGATTTCATGTGCCTGTAGTAGCTTGTAATGTGCATGTAGCAGTCTATCAATATCAATGTGATTTATTTACTTCATAAAGGAAGGGAAGATCTAGAGAAAGAGAGCACTTTACTAGGTTCACCAGAGAATTGCACTGAAAAATGGTTGTCGCTCATGGAAATATGCGTGTTATTACCTCCAAGAAGGAGTCGGATGCGAAAATATTTGAAGCAACTTGGCTGTCCATACCCTCATCCACATAATATTCTAACAGATTCTCCAATTACGACTATGTTCTACATGGACTGACTTGAGACAGGATTTCAACATCTTCCGAGACCCTGATCTGAACTCTGTATGGATCAAACCTCCTCTTGAGAGGATAATGACATTACATTTTTGAAGCAAAGAGGTATTGACTTGTTGATTCTAGGGTTGTTGATTCCTTGTTATATTCACTACTACATAAGTATGTATGGTTCATGAAAGTAGTGTTCTTTTAGCATCACAGTGATTGTTTCCGGTTGATTGGAACATTGATTGTTAAATCCCAGAAAATGGCTCTAATTTATGATGTATTAGATTTATTAAATACTTTGATACAGTCCAATGACGATGGGATGGTAAACATCAACAAGGATAATCTTTTCGATATCATAAACTGTCTACAGAATGCACAGGAAAATATTGATTTTCTGCAACTAGAATCTCAGTGCCAGTGAGATGAACTTCAGTAGAAGCGTAGTAATTCTGAACCTATTCAGAATATTGAGGCAGACTCCCATCAACCTCAACAATATAAAGTTGAGGTTGAATCACATCCAGTGCCCTGTTCAAAAGCAGATTTGCATGCAGAAGTAGAAATTCAGTTTGCACTTCCCAAGCCCATCATCAGACCTTGGGAAGAGCTTGTCCACAACAAGCACAAAATAGGTCTTGGATATGATAAGGAGGTTTCCTTTCACATTCTAGATTACTCAAGCCCATTCAATTTCAGAGTCTTGGATTCCTTCCTGACAGTTCACCTTCAGCTGTTCCAGAATCTACTCTTCTTCCACAACAACAATAGATTATGAAATGCCAACACTGTAACCGAGTTGGCCATATGAAATATCATTGTTTTGATCTTCATACATGTAAGCATTGTCATAAAACCAATCATTCTTCAAAAAAATGCGTTAGAAACAAACCTCCTGCAAGAACAAAGATTCATCTTGGATGGATCGCTTCTTGGCAATGGGCATCAACAACCAAGAAGATATTCTAGTCACATGTCAGAACTTGTTCTAGAGTATTTAACAGTCTTGCAGTTGAGTTTTCTCCATCATCTCACCTTGTATCTGATAGGGGGGGAATGATGGTCATCTACAAGCTTCAAAGCCACATCAAGCGAGCCTAAGCCACAACCTGACATACCAGATTCAGAGTTGTAGCCAGAGACAAAGCTGCCCCTGAGCATGCCTTCAATCGGTGATACCTCTTCAAAGAATTGGGGACACTTCCTCTAGCAAAAGACTTCATCTTCTTGCCAGTTTTGGAAGAGTTCCAGGAATTGCATTAAGCATTCCAGAGTTTTTGGTCATCCTTAAACCATCACAGTTGAGACCCCCCTTTTCAGGTTGAGGTTCTCCCTTTTATGCGAGGTGAGACCTCCCTTTCATGGTTGAAGGTTTCCCTCTTCAAAACATCAGGAGCATTTCCTCTAGCAGAAGACGTGAGCTTCATGCTAGACTTGGAAGAGTTCTGGGAATTGCACTAAGCCTTCCAATGTTGGTGGTCATCCTCAAACCACCGCCCTTTATAACAACATTTCAGAGAGCACATTCAACCTAGTGCTACCATGCATTTTTGCACGTTTTGTATTACAGCTCTCTTCTTGGACTCATACATAACCCTTCGGATTAAGGGGGGAATGTTGGACACCTAATCCTCTAAGGGTTGGTGTGGAATATGAACAGCCAAAAGGAGTCCAGGGGACCACTTGGAATATGAAACCAAGGGTCACTCCTCTGTATTATAAATATGTATCATTGTGAATAAGAAAAGCAATCTAATGTTTATCTTTCATATTCCCTCCACCATGTATGTGTTTGACATGGTATTAGAGCAGACAATATCTTGCGCTGCTCATATTTGAGCCACTAATATTTGTAGTCTTTTTGTGTGTGTTTTTCAGACTTGAGCGTTGTCTAAAATATTCCAGAATCTATCTGCACCGGTTAGAGCACAGATCCTAATTTCGCTCTTTTTTCCTGTAACTCCAGCTATTTTCTTGCCATTATACACTATCATTATGTGTTATATCCATTTGTGCATTGAATGTCGTATTTTGTGCATTAGCTATGTTATCCACTAATTTTCTCCACGATCCAATAGTTTTTTATATGAATTGGTGTTGATATATCTCCTAGGGTGTTAGCCATTTTATTTCAATTAATGAATCCTTGCATGCTCTCCCTTTGAACGCTGGTCTAAATTTGCTTCTCAAATTATTCCTTTTGTGTATCCCATTTTTGTTCGAGGAAATTAATTGTCTGTCACCGCACTTCTGAGATATGTTACCGGGTTTAATTTATTTGTTGTTGCTACTCTTCTAATACATTTTCCTGCACTAAACCTGTGTAGAATGATTTGGTTTTTTCTTGTGAAAATGGTCGAGGGTTTTTTCCTGACAGTGAATGTTGCCCCACATTAAGCACTGTCTCAGAACCTGGCTTTGGAAATGATATGGTGGATGGCACGTGTGCTCCTATGGATTGTGGAAGCCGTGTGATTAAGAGACCGTAGCATAAGCACATGAAGTGTTATATTTTATGTATGATAGTTATGACGGTTGTTGCGATACATATGGTACAGTGATTGTGGAACAATTTGCATTATATAAACAACGATTGAACAAGTGAATTGGTATGTATGCTCCACTGTATTGATTTATTGATGTGCATGAATGTTTGCTTCGGGTGATGGAGAAAGTTGGTCGGATGGTGTGTCTGATGTTCCAATAATCATGTTCTTGATAAAATCACGATGGCCAGGGGCATCAATCACAGTGCAGTAGTATTTAGTTGTCTCAAACTTCCATAATGCAATATCAATTGTGATACCACGTTAGGGTTCAATCACACGTGATATGGGTTTTCTCCTTTCCCATGATGAACTAAATTCTCTTACAAAAATAGCTGCCTGAGTCTGGAGAATCAAAAGCACCGCAGAACAGCTTCGCAGCGGCGTGGAGAGTAGAGAGACTCGCACAAGATGAAGAGGACAAAAGATTGATATCAAAGCCATTGTTGGTGGAACACCCAGCCTTGCGTGAAACTAAGTTATTGGACTGCTCAAGATCCTTTGGCATCTTTATCTATTAACTGATTTTTGGGTATCACCTCATAATCACTCTCGAACATCGAAAGGAAGTGATCCTATAGGGCTAAGTTGTTCAATTGAGAACACGAGAACCTCTTCGCTCAACAAAGCTAGCCATTCTTCGTCTGGTCACCAGTAAAGTAATTTGAAGGATCTGGTCACGTGTAAAACAAGTTATCCTCCCATTGCCATTGGTTCCTTTATTTGTGATAGAGGACACTGCACATCAATGCCAACACTTCCCATTCCACGAAGAAGAGAAACAACGAATATTATTTGGGTGTCCCTGTAAAGTCATTTGGGTCGTGCCACGTTTATAATATACATTGAACATCCTAATCTCTATCAATGGACTCGAGAGGTAAATACATGTGTTTTTATTATTTTCAACGTATCTAGGCGTGGTGTTTTCATGAAGTTTGGAGGTTTCAATATGTTGGGTGTCAAAAGGCGCCCTCCATCTACATGCCCAGATCATCCTCAATCCAAATTGACCAAGTACGTTGATCTCTCTATTTATGCTTGATTTTTCTATTGAAGCTGTGAACAATGTTGTGTGTATGGATTCAATATGAGAAATATATCAGCTAAAAATGTCATGTAGTTTTGCCACACTAAGGAATAAAATATTGTGGTATTGCCAGGAATAGGCAGAGAAACACAACCTCAAGAGGGAATTCAACGCACAAGGGTTCTGCAAACACAGAATGGCCACCTGTAGCTTAACAATGATTGCTGCCACAACTGATTATTCCTAAATAGAGCTTGAAGGATTCTAGCAAGGTCGCTCTATTCATATGTTTGATGGCAAAGCATCTGACTTCATCTGCAATGAGTTTAACTCCTGAATGCATTACACCCTTGCCATTCCATTAGTCATATGGAGCAAGTCAATGCCATGAGAAGTTAAAAAGGTATGAAAAAATGTTTATTTTATAATATTCAACTACTTGAATGCCACAATATGCCCTGAGGAGAAAGTAGCGCTGTAACGATTTTGCATAAGATTTTTATCCTCACCATGTTGCTGGACCGAGGTCTATGTAATCAGATTTGATACTAACCTATTTCCTATTTTGAGTCTCATCGTTTGGGAATGCACAATATACTTTTCCTTGTATATGAATGCAACCAACCATCATTATGTGTGGATTTGGAGAATAATTGTAGAGTTAAAATCTTGCTTTTGGTTCATTCCTCAAGGAAGAATATCACTTGATTGTTGTAGTTTTATGGGAGAACAAATTTTGAGAATGCCTTATAGTGACATTGATTCATAGTTGTGAACATATTTTAAAGTGTAAGTTTGACATTGGAGAAAATGGCCAGAATTAATGAAGTATTAGAGTTCTTCAAAACTCTGATATTGTCTACTACTCATGATACATTAAAAGTCAACAAAGTTTCTCTCACGGACATTCAGGTCTCTCTATAAAATGCACAAGAGAAATTTGACTTTTTGCAGCTTGAATCTCAGCTACAGCAAGAAGAATTACAACAATGGAGTCGTCATTCTGAACCTGTTTCTGTTTAGGACATTGAGACAGCAACCCATCAGCAGTAAGTCAATAATGTTACAGTTCATTCAGATTTAGTACCCAATGAAGCAGTAGTTGTACATGGAGATGCATAAATTTAGTCTGCACTTCCCAAGTCGGTCATCAGACCTTGGGAAGAGCTTGTCAGCAACAAGAACAGAATTGGTCTTGGATATGACAAGGAAGTGTCCTTTCATATTCCAGACTACTCCAAACCAATCCAATTTCAAAGTGTTGGATTTCTTTAGGACGGTTCATCTTCACCTGCTCCTCATGACAGTTCACCTTCAACTGTTTCAGATTCTGCCCCCTCTTCCACAACAACAGATTGTGAAATGCCAACACTGTGACCGAGTTGGCCATATGAAATATCACTATTTTGATCTTCATCTATGTAAGCATTGTCATAAAACCAGTCATTCTTCAAACAGATGCTTCAAAAACAAATCTCCTGCAAGAACAAAGATTCATCTTGGATGGATCGCTTCTTGGTAATGGGCATCAACAACCAAGAAGATTTTCTAGTCATATGTCAGAACTTGTTCTAGAGTATTGAAAATTCTTGCAGTTGAGTTTTCCCCATCATCTCACCTTATATCTGACACGGGGGGGGGGGATGATGGTCATCTACAAGCTTCAAAGCCACATCAAGCAATCCTGAGCCACAACCTGCCATACCAGATTCAGATTTGTAGCTAGAGACAAAGATGCCCCTGAGCATGCCTTCAGTTGGTGATGCCTCTTCAAAGAATCGGGGACACTTCCTCTAGCAGAAGACTTCATCTTCTTTCCAGTTTTGGAAGAGTTCCAGGAATTTCATTAAGCATTCCAGAGTTGGTGGTAATCCTTAAACCATCACAGGTTGAGACCTCCCTTTTCAGGTTGAGGTTCTCCCTTTTATGCGGGGTGAGACCTCCCTTTCATGGTTGAAGGTTTCCCTCTTCAAAACATCAGGAGCACTTCCTCTAGCAGAAAACCTGAGCTTCATGCCAGACTTGGAAGAGTTTCGAGAATTGCACTAAGCATTCTAGTGTTGGTGGTCATCCTTAAACCACCTGCCTTATACCAACATTTCAGAGAGCACATTCAGCCTAGTGCTGCAATGCATTTTTGCACATTTTTTATTAGAGCTCTCTTCTTGGACTCATACATAACCCTTCGGATTAAGGGGGGGAATGTTGGACACCTAATCCTCTAACGGTTGGTGTGGAAGCTTAATAGGCAAAAGGAGTCCAAGGGACCACTTGGAATATGAAACCAAGGGTCACTCCTCTGTATTATAAATATGTATCATTGTGAATAAGAAAAGCAATCTAATGTTTATATTTCATATTGCCTCCACCATGTATGTGTTTGACAAAGTTTATTGTGAGATCCTTTCACATGCAAACCCTGTTAGAAATTCGAGCCAAAAATAAAAATAGAAAAGGTGGAGGAAGTTGATGCAAGTTCATGCATGGATATTAGACATGGGCAATACCGAGATTAGAAACACAATGTATTATTATACCATTGATTTGTATTGGTAGTTAAACAATGCAATAGGAAAGGTTCTTCTAGAGAAAAATGCGGCCTATAATGAGATTTTACTTTACATAGATGTTCTTCAGTTCCAAATTTAGTAAGGGGACCATAGGGTATTTGTTACTACCAAAAAGATGCCAAGGATAAAGGAGGAATAAACCATTGTGCGACAAAAATACTTCTACTAAAAAAAACACCACCCCTCCCTTGAAATAATCAAGTTTCAAGTTTCTTTTGTTTTTTTAAATAGTTATCTTATAAATAAAAATTGGACTAAAATAAAATATCTAAATAACCTTTTTTAATGTGTATATTTTTCTGTAGTAGAAAATTTGAGTAAAGGTGTAAATGGCTCTCATTGGTCCTCAATGTTGATTCTCCCTCCATCATTCTCTATAGCTCTAAGTTTTCTATATTGATAGATTTGATGAATAAATAAAGTGATCGAAGCTTGTGTGTTTGCCATTGGTTTGATTAAAAGGCTATTCTTATCAATTACTCTATATTTGCCAAGTCTCTTGATCCCATGACCATCACATACTTATTTTTGGTTTTGAGGGTTAGATTTTATCATGAGTGTTAAAAATGTCTCTCTCGGACAACATGCCCCATTTGGAGTACCTTTATATTGATGAGCTTCCTTATTATTCTTAATCAAGTTTGTTTATATCTTTAAAAATGTTTTTTTTCTTCTTCTTGAATAACTATTTTCTTTTTTTTATATATTCCTTGGAATGTGATCTTGCACTCCCCTTATCTTCTTTACATTATAATATATTTCTTGCAATACCATGAGTCAAATTTGGCCATTAATTTATTAAATGACTTATTTCTACATACAATATTCCTTCTTTTATTTTATTCGATCCATATTTTGGTTTGCAAGAATAGTGTAGGAAACTAAGTTCTAGTATATAGGCTTCATGTCTAGGGCTAAAGGCTATATTTTTCTAGCTACCACATGACCCCTAGTCTATTCTATGTCTTAGAAACTCTTGGGGATATAAATACGTCTACAACCTCTCCCACTTATTTCCCTTAATAGTGTAGCTAACATAAGAGGAAAAAATACCCATATAGATCACTTAGGTGTGCTTAACTCAACCACCTCTACCATCACTTATACCATTACCTTAATCTTTTCTTTTTTCCTTTTCCTATTCTAAAGTGGGAAAAAATTTATAATACTGAGGGATACCAACATATTAATACAATCTCAATACCATGACATGCAATTGTATTATTTTATGTTAAACAAACCTAGCTACATATAATAACTTACTAGTGGTCTATAAAAGGGCAAACTCCCACTTTTTCTAGATGCTTTGTTTGAGTCAAATAAATCTATTGGTACAAATTTGATGTTGAAGGCTGAAGAACGTTGAGTTTGCAAAGTACCAAATATATTTTGTAAAGTAAAATTAGGTTCATAACCTCTGGATCAAATACCTCTAACTTTGATACCTTTTCAAAATTATCCATAGTATACACACTCATATAAAAGGGTTTAAAGTAGTTGAATTAGATGGCTTGCTCTAAATTGCATGCTTAAATTAGATGACTCTTGAGGATGAAGGTCCTCCATGACATGCCACTCCATGTAAGTGAAGAATCAAATTGATCTTGGAATCTTAAACAATTTAATAGTTACACAATAAATATTTATCATTGAGTTGTTTACCTTCAAATAAAAAGTCGTTTCTCATCACCTATATGAACACATGTTTGCATTTTATATCTACCACATAAGTAGAGGAGTGACCTCATAAGATTAATGGTTTCCATATAAGGGATGTGACCATGATTTGGAGCTTTCAATGAGATCTTAACCCTCGCTTTCACGTCCACCCCAATAATATGACTGGTACCAAACATTAGGTCAAATATTTGGCTTGCAAGAATTTCATCACACACTTGTATTGCATCAAAGACCACATTTGCATATTTATGAAGATCAAGTGTTTCATTAAACATATTTCATTTATTATTTTCAACAAGCACATTTTGTTTAAGCATTTTTTTTCAAACACGTGTCATGCTAACATGTAAGATAAAAGATGAGACATGTAATGCTTGCATTGGGCTTCGACTAGGTCAATTTGTTTGACCACCACCCAACCTCAATAAGAAATCTAAGTATCATTCTATTGTTAGAAAGGAATATCAAATTAGGAGGGACGGAATTACAAAAAACATTAGACAAAGATAGAGCCTTGAAGATGACAAGGTCGTACAATTGATGTAGTTTGGGTAAGCCTCCTACCACCCTCCTGCATCAAATCCATATACATCAAACATCTATCAAACTACTAAAACCTTGATGTGTGCAACAAATTCACCTTCTCATTATAACTAGAGTGTCTATCTCCTCCTACATTTGCAAATTCTTCCATCTGAAGCCAACGAAGGTTGTGTTGATGTGGCAGCAACCTCCTTCAAAATTTTCAAAATTATTTAGGGTCCCTACTGCTTAAATTTCAATTTAGTAATTTTCTTTATGAATTTACTTGATATTCACTTATATTCCTCCTTGAAGTTAATATTTGTAAATGAATTTGCTTGATCCCTCTGGTTATATTGTAAATTATTCTAAACCCCAAATGGAAAATAGTTTCTCCTTTCAATTTTATTGAGATGGGACATCATTGAAATTTCCTATGTCCTACCTCTTTCTCCTTTTTCTTTTATTAAATTATGATTTTACCCCTTTTCTCTTTCTTTTTTACGCTACTTCAAAACATTTAAATATCTACATATTGGTTATCAAATCTTCCATTACACTTCATGCACTACATTTTCCGATGCGACAATATCCCACTGCAAAGAATCAAGCATTAAGTGGAAAAATATTCCTCCGTTAGTTGATGAATGTCTATAAAAACATATATCAGAGTATCAATGTTCCACATTTCAACCCCTTTAATACTTATGTCTGATATTAAATATTTGATATTTGATATCCCTGCGAACCCAATATGGGTAATGATTGATATATTAATATCATATATTGGCATATTGAAGAAACTATCCATCTTCAATTCCAAGAAAGGTTTGATACACGATATTTTGTTACTCCATGTCACCATTCCACTTCATGTTTAGGCATCCAATTGTGCTCTTCCATGTGTCATAGTGATGACATGACACATGACACGTGTCATTCATTTCCTTCATTTTCACAAGATTTGGCATTTTTTACTAGACATGTCTCACCCTAATGGCATTGCCACGTCACATGAGATGATGCCATCCAAAGAAAGTCCTAATATGCAAATATCAAATATCGGCATATCAGGTTACTCCATAGAGGTCTACCATTGAAAAACTATGATATCCGGGGTAAATTTTATGGGAAAAATTTAGCTAATTGGCTAATTTTGGACTTTTTTTGGAAAAATATTCGCCCATTTGGTAAAAAATTAACCTATTTTTTAAATATATATGATTAAATGAATGAAATTTGCAAAAAAATTACCAATTTTAATAGTAAGTTACATGTTATTTATTGACTATTTGCTTAGATTTTATAGGTATGAATTTTCAAACCAAAATATTCGCCTATAATACTATACATAGGAAAAATATTTAAATCCTTAAAAAATATCGTGATGATATCCTAATACTTGGTATCACTAAAGCAAGTGATTAATAATTAATTAAGGATTAAAATGGAGGTTAATGAGGATTAAACACTAGATTAAGGTTAAGCACCATGCAATTTAAGAATTGGTTCCGACCAAGAATCACCATGGTAAATGAATTAGTTGTGCTCGCTAGGTTTCAATCACATCCCGAGTTAAAAGAACCATTCACTCCCTATTATTGCATTAACATTGAACTAACTCTCATTTAAATCCATTCAAGGCTAAATTTTGTCACGATTATGTTATCATTCACACCAACTGATATTCAAAAAAATCACATAGGTTTCATATCTTGCTTCCAATTACTGACATTACAGACACTATAACTTATCTTTACTACATAACTTAGTCTCAAACTGCTACAATTGAAGTAAGTATTGTTCATTCACTAGTGAATTCTAGTTATTTATGCATTATAAGAATCTTAATCTAATGTAAGTCTTAAAAATTGTTGTAGATTCTAAAATGCCTCCTAAGAAAACTAGAAAGGTTTTTGAACCTTTGGAGGATGATGACACTAACCGAAATTGAACTCTCTTTTCGGGCACTTACTAGAAAATCAATAGAAATTTCATGAGTTAGACTGATATGTTCAACTACATCGAACGGGGAGACTTTAGTGATAAGTACCACAATAAGAAGATAATTACATTGAACTTCGAAGGTCAACACTTCACAAGATTGCAACCATGCTTTATTTGATACAATACATAGACATGGTACATTAGACTTTCACTCACTATGATATTAAAACCCATACCATACTAAATGATAAAAGAGAAGTCACATGATCATTTAGGCCTTAGAATTTACAAATTATGTATAAGTTACTTGCTCCTAAACTTAAATATGATAGAGAATTTCTAAAGGCCTTCACCACAAGGAAAGGAATTAAGAATGTTTTAGAGATGGAAACCCTCATTAAAGGGTGGTGGGAAAATGATGATTCATTCAAAACCAAGGAAAATAACACATGTGAGATTGAACACATGAAAAGTTCTCCTGCAACTGATGCTATTGTGCTCTACAAACTGGGTAGCATAAATATCTATTATTCAAGATATAATGGGTCCCCTTAGTGCATCAAGCAATGAACATGGGTAGTTTTTTTTAAGTGGGAAATTATTTTTTCCAATAATTTGAAGAGATATGTTGCAAAATTCCTCAATTTCCCCCTAGGGTTTGTACCCCAATTCATCATGTCAACATTTCTATTAGATGTCTTTTGTTCTAGTAAAACCTTTCATTTAATGAAATGGATTTGGAAGCCTGATTGTGAACCATTTCATATATATTATTCCAAATTATCAGACATTAAGTTGATTGATTGTTTCTATGAAATTTGTATTAATTTAATAATTCCTCTACACCAAGTATTGTTTGGTAGTCCACCCCCTACATTCACTGAAGAAGTTATGGAAGGAATTGAACCAATTGGGCATTGGTTTATAGATGATACCTTCTCTTACATAAGTATCTATGGCTATGAATGACCCCCTCATGCCTACTAGGATATATCCTTGACAAGCTTGCCCTAAGAGAAATAGCCTATCAAAAAGTCTCCACGGGCATTTCCAAAGCATTACATGCCAGGTTTTGACCTTCTTTCTTATCAATTTGGGTATTTAATCCTTGGATAATTCTAAGCATGCAAAACAAGAGGCAACAACCTTAGATTTACTCAGCTTATCATGTATTACTTTGAAGAAACATGACCCCTTGAACATTGTTGAAAGTCACTGCAAAACTCAAAATGTTAGGTCCCTATAATACTAGTGATGCCCCCATTACTATTGTAGTGGTATCCCTTATTAATATTGTTGTGCCCCTATTGTCCCCATATTGTTATTACTGTGCCCCACAGAATCCCTCTATTGTTATTTTTGTGCCTTTACATTATTATTGTTAGGTTGGCTTGGTTATATTGTGACCCCTTAGACTCCTATATATAGAAAGGAGGTTTTGTCATTTGAATCATCCAAGAATTGTTCATTTGTGTATTGTAAAGGAGGCAGAATTCTAAGGCTTTCAACTATCTTTTCTATCTTTTTGTGAGCCGGTTTCATAACATTTGGTATTAGAGATAATTATCTTTCCTGGTTTCCCTACAATACCCCTTAATTCAACTTCCTTTCCTTCCACAGAAAATTTCATGAAAAGTTCTTGAAAGTTAAAAGCTATTGTACCCAAGGATTGTAGCCATTGGACTCCTAATACAATATCATCACCTCCCATTGGAATGGAAAGCATTGGGATATTGAATACATATTCTCCCATGGATAGCTTGATATTATGGCATTGTCCAAAGCAATTTATCATTCCTCCACTTGAAACCATCACTTGACACTCTAGTGCTAGATATAGGAAGCAATTCAATTCTTTTGCTATCTTACAATGAATAAAATTGTGGGTACTTCCTGAATCAATCAACACTATTACCTTTTTCTTCTTGATATGTCCTTCTATCTTGATGGTTTGAGGAGTGGTAATTCCAACCAATGCATTACAAGATATGGTTGGAATCATTTCTTCTTTATCTAGGCTTTGTTCCTGGAGTATATCCTCTTCTTTTAACCTTTCTTGTTCCTTTTCTTATTCCTCTTCACAATCTATGTAGAATAATTTCTTCTCAGCACACTTATGACTTTTAGTGTATTTGCTATCACAACTGTAACAAAGCTCTTTTGCTCTTTTTTATTCCAATTGTTGTGGTGTCAACCTTATAGGTTGTGGAAGGCTAGGGGAACCAACACTTCCATATTTATAGTTGTGAGTGGTAGGCTTCCTAGTTGCCATAATTTGGCTTTCCATTTTTCTTGCTAACCTGAATGCTTTCTCCAATGAATCAAGTTCCCAAAGACAAACCTCTTGTTGGATATTATCCTTAAAGTCCCTATGAACACATCAATCCTATGCTCCTCTAGAATATCTTTTACCCTTATGTTCAACTTTTGGAACTCCTCAATGTGCTCCATCATTGAACCTTTTTGTTTGAGACTTATCAATTGGCTAAAAAGGTGTTGCTTTTTGTATCCTCATAATGTGTTGTCATTTCTTTCATAAAAATTTCCCAAGTGACAATTTATTTACAAGAGCAAAGCCATTGATACCATACAAACTGATTTGGTTCCAAATATAAAGTTGCAATATGTACCTTTTGTGTGTTTTGCACATTATGGAGATAGAAAAATTGCTCCATTTGTAGTATCCATATTGCAGGATCCTTGCCATCAAACTTCCTCATATCAATTTTTGGAATATGTTGGGTATTCAATCCAACATTAGAGTCTATGAAATCATGATTAACATTTCTTTTGTTCTCATAATGTGTTTCCTTTACTACCCTTTCACTGTTAGTGACCATTTCTTGTAGCAACTTATTCAAATTTATCTTCAATTCTTCCATCTTATCATCCATGCCATCCATCTTAGCATCCATGCCATTCATCTTAGCTTCCATG
>APFE030785166.1:16303-133305 GCA_000404065.3 Pinus taeda
AGGACAACACTTTTTTGAAGGAGAGGGGCATGTTAGGTCCCTATAATACTAGTGATGCCCCCATTACTATTGTAGTTGTATCCCTTATTAATATTGTTGTGTCCTTATTGTCCCCATATTGTTATTATTGTGCCCCATAGAATCCCTCTATTGTTATTTTTGTGCATTTATATTATTATTGTTGGGTCGGCTTGGTTATATTGTGACTATGAGCTGGTTTCATAACACAAAAGAAATTCTAAATTTATTATGATGAAGAATATCCTTTTGATAAAATGATTTAGAGAGCCAAAACCTATGGAGAGGTAACTAAAAGAATTTAAGAAATACCAAAAGAGTTTAATAAAGTTGTTTTCTTATCTTTTAAGAGGAGAAGAGTTCAAGCTCTAGGAAAATATTTTGGTGTTGAAGAACATTCTCAGTTTAATCAACCTAAATCCACACAGATTGATCAACACTCATTGATTAAACCATAGGGTGAATTATCAGTGGAAGAGGAATTTGCAAAAATTGAACAAAGCATTTTAGAACCTTGTTTACTTTAGTCTATTCAATCAAAGCTAGTACAATCACAAGAGGTACAATCAGAGGAGACACAAGTCTGAGGAATTCCAATGGAGGATGTTTAAACAAAAACTACTCTAGAATTTTAGAGCATGAATAAATTCAAGTTATATAATTACAACCAATTACAAAGCATCAACCACAAGTGGAACCTAATATTTAGTTTCGATCTCCTTTTTTTAAGGATAACGATAAAGCCAATATAGTTGTTATCCCAATAAAAATTATTAATAAAACTCCTATTAATATTTACCTGGGTATTACTACTTCCACCATCATTCATGTGGAATATATTGAACCTATTGAGGAAGATGAAATATCCTTTAATGAGAACTCTTTCAGTATTGCAAGGAAACCAATTGTAAAAGTAAGAGCAAAAAGAGGAAGGTAGGGGTGTTACGAGAGAAGTTTACTAGATCTAGCAAGCTACTTTTAACTCAGTATATCAACCAATGATCTACCCAGAGTTGTGTTTGTGATCATGAAAAGAAATCAAAGGATCTATCCCTAGTTCACTCTTACCTAAGAAACCAATTTTCACACTCATACATGATGTTATAAGAGAAGAGTTTCAAGGTTGGTACCTCTCACCCTCGTATATTGGTCATGTATCTTGGGTCTTATGAGAGAAAAACTTTCTCCTACTCAAATATCCTACTTCCACCTATAATAAGACAAGACCCTGCACACATAAACCACCAACCAAGAAAACAATAGCCTTCTGTAGAGGGCTTGTAAATCTAAAAACAACACAAATAAGTAGAAAACATGATTAGATCACAAGTATAAGAAGGGAAAAATGATATATTAATCATAAATGACAATACAAAAGTTAACATACCCAAGCAGTCGGATCCTCTCCTCCAACTTGTTGCTTGGCTTCCTTATCCCAATAAAACAAAGCTCTCGCGCTATAATATGGATACTATATCATCCCTCCTTTCATGTTGGTGAGATTATATAGGTTCATTCTATCCTATATAAGAATGTATCTAGACACCTAAGGGCTTAATAATTTAGGAAAATGATACAATAATAGACCCTTAATCAACTCATACACAAGTGGGTCAAGTTGATCTCCTTGGGATGACAAACTCTAGAAACCTTTTTCACAATTGTGAGATTTTTCTCAACTGTCTCAATTATGAAATAATTATTATCTCATAATTATAACATTTTGACAAAATATTTATGATATAAATTACTCAATCATGTAGTTCCCCCTTTTAACATGGAATAAATCCCACATAAGTAAACGCAAAGGTGAAAGAGGATGCATTCTGGCTAAAAATGAAGGTAAGTTGAACTTGGGTCTCTCTTACTATAATAGAGTGGAAAACGAGGTTATAACAAGGGAAGATGCAAGTATCCCCTACCAAACATGAAATCATATGGGATGCTTCTAATTTCAGCAATGAGGAATTTTCTAATGAAGTAGCAAATTTTATGGGTGCTTTTGCCCATGCAAATCAATTGTCTAAAAAATTTAAAGGATATCATTCAACAACTAAGAGAACATAATAGACGCCTAGAAGCCAAAATATAGAAACATAAATCTATGAGCTTGGAAGAACATAAAAAAAAAAATTAACTTATTACAATAGCAACATCAAAGGAAGGTACAAGACATGAACATGCAAATCAAAGAGGAAAATTTACGATTACAGGAACAACTTAGCAATGCAATGGAAAGTTTGATAGTAGAGAAAGACAACATGATTGATTGATTATCCACTCAGATAATGCAATTAGTAGAAAAAAAAAATCAAATTTGAATTGTTAAATAAAGAAGGAATTAAAGTAAACAAGTAACCTAGAAAGTCTCAAGAAAAGAAAAGTTTTATCAGAAATTCAAACAAATTCCAGAATTTCATTATACTCTTAATCAATTTTGCATTTGTGTTGAGACCAAGCTAGCAGAACATGGTCATGAATATGGTTCTTTCCAAAAGAATAATAATTGGTAGGTGAAACATCATGCAACTCCAATTAGTTTATCAACGTTGTCACGGATTTTTGTTTCTCTGATTTGTGAACAATCCTCACTATATGTTTTCTCCTCAACATTCTAGTACATATCTGTAGTTAATGCTCCTCATACAGATTGTCTGCATTATATGATTTTGATTGATTGGCAACATTACATGTTTATGATTTGCTAATTTCATAACTACTGTTCTGCTGCTGTGACGGTGCCTTATGTATTTTGATGATGATTCCAGCCTATATGCTGAATCATATGTCCATTTTTATATTAACTCAATATAAGAATATCATGATTTTTCTCTCTGAAAAAAAGTTGAAAAACTGAAAATGCAAATTGCACTCGAAGATTGGTCTCAATAGTTGAATCATAGCTAGGGCCTAATTAAAAGTGTCATAGGTCTATGTTCCAATTCATGGGAAAATATAGTGGATATTATCATTGACTTTGATATTCCCAATGTTTATTTCTCGGGATGGGTGATGCTCAACGAGTCATTTGTCATTCACATTCAACAACAAAAGGACATTGAAAATTAGATACAACATCTCGACAACTTGACATGATCAAACATCTATCAATTTTTTATTAGTCCTTCAATCTGTCTCGGATTAATCAACAATATCATTCCAAAAATGAAAACAAATATCATAACCATTGCAAGAAAATTTTATTCCTGCAAGCTTAATTTGGACACTTCAATTCGTGTGAAAATTACTCACTCCCAACCATCACAAGCTTAGTGGTAGGCATATATCAATGAGGTTGAGAAGCAAAGATCAACAAGTCAAGAAGGCACCTCAAATCCTTAATCCTTAAGATCCACATTTATTTGAATCTTTAATTTAGAATTTTTTTTGTTTTCTTAATCAATATGATTAAGTTAAGATAAGTTTTGTTTCTCAATTAAAACTTTCATATAAATACAAATTTTCGAATTGATAAAGGAGTTGGAAATTCTAGATAGTGGGCTTTGTACAATATTGTCAAGTCCCTTTTCAAAGAGTTGAAGACCAGGACATTGGTGACTTATTTTTGTGTTGAAGTAATTGGTACTATTATTAAATTTTCAATATAGAAAGTAGATCATTATATTTTTCCATTATTGTATTTCAGTGACATGATTTGTAAACACACTCTCTATTTTTATATGCATGATTGTCTAAAAAATCAAGTTGTATCAATTTATGTTTTCTTCTGATTGAATGTGAATGTGAGTGATATGTCCTTTAAAAATGAGAATTAAGGAATGATTATTTAAATAAATAAGTTTTATTTATCGTGTGAATAACTATTTAAGTTTTCAAAACTATTTCAAAATTAAACAATCATTTTTCATATCTCATATTTAAACATTAAAATTTGCTCTTAGATAGTTTACCTATAGCTAGAAACATTAGTTTAGTTTTCATATTAAATTACTTCATTCTAATTGCATTTTAGGCATAAACGTTAAATTAAAATTGGATTAAAAAAATCATTAATCTAAAAATCCTTTTAATTATTATCGGGCCCACTTATCATTGGACATCGCCATAACAAATGGTTGGGTGGTGATCCTCATTGTTGAGCTAGGATTTTCCAAGGCATCAACAGGTTGGAACAATGCTTTTTTTTCCAATTGTAGATAATTTTCACACACAATATTTATGTTGTGTCTATCGGTATGTGACCATACATCGCTTGTGGTATTTTAGAATCAAGCCCTTTTTTTTAACATCGTTATTGTCCCAAATCCAACACCTACTCGAAAAGGAATAAGGGGCGTCCAACTAAACCAAAATGATGGAAAGCATGTAAGTAACCATATATAGAGGATGGAAATGATCATAATGATGCCAACCAACTAAGAATCAAAGGATCTTATCTCAAGTGGTTGGAAATATTATTTTGGTTTCATAACCACTGCTTCTAGGGTTTTTTCCTTAGTCGTCAACACCTTTCCTTCAATGGGTTTTTTCCTTATCGGATCCTTCCCATCAAACTTCTTCAAATTGTTTTTTCTTGATTTTAGTAGCTCGATATTGAATCTATTGTATCTCTAAAATTTCGGATCTCCAAGGTCTAAAATTACAACCTACGGTAACCCTCTGCGTCCTCTTTCCAATGCCACCATTCTTATCGAAATTGGATTCTCCAAGAAAGAGTTATTTCCAATCTCCCAAGGTGACCTAATTATATACTTTTTCAGTAGAGAAAACGTGTATGAAGTTCCACATATGACTGTTTCAACCTTCAGACTTGAAACTAATACACAAAAAACTGCAGGCCATCCTCTTTCTGTAACTTCTTCTTAAATCTTAATATGATGCTCAGAAAAAAAGTTATGACGATTTTCCCCAGGTCATATGCTTGAGATATAAATCAGGATCCTGCAAAAACCCTAACTTCCTTGGATCATATATCCAACAATATAATGAGACAAGATCTGAAATTCGGACCTGAGGTTCATAGCGATTTTGGCTCAAATGGGTTTCTTTTTATCTTGTGAAACGTCATAGAATAATGTTACAGAGAAACTTCCACGATGTCCTGTTTGAAGCAGCGAAACCCTAGAATCCAAAGCTCTAATACCAAATGTTATGAAACCAACTCACAAAAAGATAGAAAAGATAGATCAAAGACTTCGAAATCAGCCTCTTCGAGGGGGCAACCTCCTTTACATTACATAAATGAACAATTCTTGGATGATACAAATGAAAAGACCTCCTTTCTATATATAAGAGTCTAAGGGGTAATAATATAATCAAAGCTGACATAACAATAATAACGTAATAAGGGCACAACAATAACAATAGTGAGCTTCTATGGGGCACAATAATAACAATATGGGGACTACATGGGCACAAAAATATAATAAGGGGGTTGCAATAATAACAATAAGGGGACTAGGGACCTAACATAATCAAATATGGATCACTCTATGGGGCAGGAAAAAATGGCCTAAAATTACCCTATTCCATTGGCGTTTTCTCCACAGTAAAATCCTTACTTGGGACGATCTCTGCGAAAGAAATTTCTCGAGACCTTCTAGGTGTTGTTTGTGTCAAACATAGGAAGAGTCCATCAATCATCTTCTGAATACTTGTGAATATACTTCCAAGCTTTGGGAATGAGGGGCAGAAATATTTAGGATAACTGGTAGGAACAAGGCCTCAATACATATCACCCTGGACAATAGGCGAACTAACATTTCCCCTCACTCGGTAGTCAACTGGGCTTGGAACCTCCTATTAGGAGTTGTTTGTTGGGTCATCAAGAAAGAGCGAAATGCAAGCATATTCACAAATTCCAAAACTTTATTGGAATAACCTTCTCACCGTGGCCAAGTAGCTAATTCGAGAAACCATCTCCATATCCAAAATCCCTACTATGCAAGGCCCTCCGGCATAACTGATCTTCATATCCTGTAACTTCTAGATATTGAAAGCATATCCACCACTATTCCCACTCTTTCATGATATTCCAGATACCTTGACTCCACCAAAAGGCAATGTGTTCAAACTAAACTATTACGGGGCCTCTAAAGATAACCCAGGCATAGCAAGCTTCAGGGGCATCATCAGAAATCATAAGGGTGACATCCTATGGGTCTTTCATGGTAAATTAGGAATCACCACCAACAATGCAACAGAGCTCTAGGCCATGGAGCATGGCTTGGAAATAACAAAGGATCAACACTTTGTCACCCTGATCGTGGAAGGAGACTCCACGATGGCTACTCTTGCTGCCCGCAAGCTCCAACATGGATCCTTGGTCAACAAACTAACTGATAATTGGAGGCTAGCAAAAAAGCTAAAATTAGGGAGGGCTCCATTTCTAGGTGGTTTGAAGGTAAGCTAATGTCGTGGCAGACAATCTTGCCAACAAAAGAACAATAGGCAGGGATACACTTTTCTTCCATGCATGTAGGGATATTAGGGAAGGCCCCCTTCACCATGATTGTGAATCAATCAAAATCAAGGACATCGAGGGTTGTAATATTAATGAGCCTTCCAAAAGCCTGCATAATCCTCCACTCAACTCTTACAAGCCCTCAAAATCTGTGCAATGTGATCCACTCCAAGCATCAAGCCCCATAATTTCTATAAAGTCCCTCAGATCTTAATCATGTCCCAGGTTAGCAACCACCACCTTCTTGGCCCAAGTACAAGTAATATTCCTAGATCCTCCACAGAAATTGATTGCATAGACCAAGCTATATCCCATGGTTTTATTACCACTATCATTATCCTCTCCATCCTCATCTCTTGGATGACCTATGCATACTCCTTTCTTGGTGCTCTCCTCAACCATTCCTTCATCCCTTGCACTATGGAATTCCCTCCCATCTTCACCCACTCCTATGGCTACAACCCTCCACATTTTTCCCTTAGAAGCAACCCATACTCCTGGCATATCAATATGGCTCGAGCCCCTCGCCCTAGTAGTGGCCCTTCTACCAAGTGGCGCAAAGGCCAAAACATGGACCATTAGCACCACACCAACCTAAGGTTGAGGACTAGAGTTGAATCGGCTGCCACGCAAGCCGCCTTGAACTACCACAACATCGTCCCTCAAGAGACCAGAGACCAGATTTTTGACCTGAAGAATCAAGCCAGAGACATCAGAAGAAGAACCACCACTTAGGCAGTTGATGCCCGATTTGAGTGGATTCTTGACACAGGGCTAATGAGAGCTAGAGAAAAATTGTATAGTAGAATCATAGAGCTTTCTAGAACATGAAGAAAATTCTGGGTTTGGCGATGCAAGAAAATATCTAGGCTAGCAAAACCATGGAGGAAAAGATGGACAAGCTAAATGACAAGTTCACAGTTTATGTTGAAATGGTTCACCACATGAGATTTTTCACTAGGGACTCCCCACACTTCGCTCTGCTCAAGCGCAAGATGACGACTTCTCAGGACAAGAAAGATATCACACCTAGGATCAAGAGGGAGCCAAGAGGCACCTCAACCAACCAATCGATTAGTGAGGGTGCTCTTGTAGGAGGTAATCTAGAAATGCCTATCACATTGGAAGAGGACCACTCTATTTGATCTTTCTCTAATGCGGTTTGTGAGCACTCAATTTTGGATTTGCACCCTATGGGCTTATTATTTTTGTCTTTTTGATCAAAATGTTAAAGGTCAAACAATTTGTAGAATTCATGGCAACCTCAATGAGGTGTATACCATCACCTATTTTGTTACTGAATCTATTCATGTTAACATGTTTAAGGATGGTAAGGAAAATATTGTAAATCACCAAAGAAAGTCCAGAAAGGAACTCTACTACCAGTGGTTAAGCCTATAATCTAACCAAACGTGCCCATCTGATGTCAAATGTAGTATTTTGTTTTTGATAATATAATATAACTCTCTCTTACTTACAATTTTTTTTATATGTACTTCAGTATTAATAATCCAATGTTGGCTCATAGATTGTACCCCTGCATCACTCGAATGTGGCATCATTTTACATGTTGATTGAAGGGTTAGTATGCTAGATGAGAGAGTAATACTACCATGTAGATGCCTACTTGGAAAAGTATTTAAACCATTACTCAATTTTAATGCAGGTTGGATGGTACAACGTGGTAAGAGTTAGGCTTACAGTAAAACAATGTGTTAATGAGTGTTGTCACTCTCTGAAAATGAAACCAAGGAACTCAGGCCACTTCCTAAGTGGAATCATATAAATTTTCATTCTATTGGGTGTTGTTGGGCCTCAAATATACCTATTTTTCGATCATACAAAACTATTATTCATAACCCAAATTCTGACACTTATACACTCATTTCACACCATAATTCCACAACTTGCTGCGAATACATATCCTACGTCTCATGGTTGATTATCATTAGCTTTCTTAGATTTTCATAAATAGATATGATCTAGTCATGATTTAATATTGACGATTTTTGCTAAGTTCATTTGCCATAGGGTTCCATTGTCAAAATTCTTCACAAGCCTGTAGGAGAAAATATTCAATTTCGAGCTTCTACATCTCGGCACGCTTCCGGGGAAAACCGAGGAAAGATATTGTCCAAAATGATGTTCTAACACCTTCCCATGAGTTGGATTGCACCCAAGTTGCACATGTGGGTCTCTAGAAGAAAATCAACAAATGTACTCAAAATCTGCACAATTTTCAAACTGCCAAGTTTGAACTCGATTTGCGTGCAACTGGAGGTGAATCTGGAAAATATGAGAAAATGTTTTTTTTTTTTTTTTTTTTTTTTTTTTTTTTTTAATATAACAAATGATCTATAAAAGAAATCGTTTCTCAATATTTTATTTGGTTGAAAAGTTACACGAGTCTTTAAGGCAATTTCATAAAAAATCATTGTTTTTAGAGAACTCTAGAATCTTGCAAAAATAGCCAAACAACCAATTTGGGGCATGCTTTTCGAGGATATAGAGTTGAATGAGACAAATATAAGAGAGGTTTTTGTTGAAAATATGACAAATTAGGTTCCCTCCAAACCGTTTTCCAAAATTCGCCATGGTTTGAAAGATATGCCAATATCTTTGAGTCCAATTTGTTACAAATATGCAATTTTCTAGAATTAAGGAAAATGACAAATTTGCCTTGTAAATTTATGAATGGCTTAGCCGTGGCCTATGTGAGGAGGGGAAGAATAGAATAGAAGAAAGGAATTTTGTAATACGTTTTTGGCTTTCTCAGAAGGACCAGCAAGGATGTATGCATACGAATTTCTATTTTGAACTTTAATACAATTTTGATTCTGCACTCAATTTGTTGTAAGTATTAATGTGTTTTTGATTTTTAAAAGAGTATTGTGTTAATCTAAACTTGCTCTTGGAGTGGCAAGAGCTCACCACCCCCTGGAAGCAAGTTTTGTAAACATCAAAGGATAGAGGTAGCATATTTGATTTAGATTTAGGTGTAGGGATTTTATTTTAAAACATTTGTTAATTAGATCTCATAATTTCGATTAAGTACTTAAGGCTGTAATTTGTTTTTTTTTTCTTGAAATTAAATAGACATATCATCTTCAACTCATTGCAAGCTAATGAATGATGTTGATCAATGATTTTATTGCATGAGTAATCCCTTTGTTACATGTTTATGATTGGAATACTGAAAGGTGCTTCTTAATTGGATAAACAAGAGACCAATAACTCTATTTCTTTTAAATATGAATTGAAATTGATTTCATACCTTACTGATTCACTATAATTTCTTGTAACATTGTGTTTTGGCAATCAAGTATTTGAAAGAAATGCAACGAGACCATTAAATCATTGTTTGGAGTTGTAGTTTAGTTTTGAGATGCATTATAATTGTAATTTTTTATTTATCGGATTGATTGGTTAATGCGCTTATGTTTGAATGGTTTCTTGAGTTTGATTAAAGTAATCAAAGGATAAAATAGTTTCTTATTTCGTAGTCTTTTAAATTTGAAAGCATGTCTATTAGAATCTTGGTTTACTTAGTCTCCTTTGAAACAATTATAGAGTGATGCTAGTGGTTAAAGATTGAATGCTCATTGATTTGTGTGATCCTAGAAATTAGATTAGTTGAAGTCTTGTTTGACCACTGCCTTAGTTTAAGTTCGTTTGAGTGAAAGTGAATTTTTTTGGATTAAGATTTAGCATAAGTTTGATGTCTTTTTGAGTTAGTCTTGATTGATTTAAGATTCTTGCATTTAGATTAAATAGATATTAGTGTTTGATTTAAGATTTCCATTACTTAGATTAAGATTGAAATCATTCGAATGATAATTATTTTTCTTTGATTTCAAATTTCTGAAGTTTATTGTTTGAATTGTAGTTAAGTTTTACTTGCATTTAGATTAAGTTTGATTGATTTACTTTACTTAGATTGAGATTAAAAATGTTTATTTGCATTCTGTACTTAATTCAGAAATAGGATTTTGATGATAATTTAGGTTAGAAGCTTTGATCCTGCGCTTGTGCCTCTAAGTCTTACAACCCCATTTTGATAATTTAATGTTCGAATTATAACACATAATTTCCCCAGCAGGTGCAAAAGAGGTGTTACCAACTTTGGAACTGGAAACAATTTGTTCAGAAGCACTAGGCTACCTATATCAACCACTGAAACTATATTTTTGGATGCAATTTAAGCTCTAGAAGATGGGAGGCACAACCTAGGTACATGCATTTTTGTGGAAAAAGATGGGAGGCACAAGGGCTATGTTTATATATCAATTTTACTCTTTTATGAGTGATGAGTTCTATATGATATGGTTTATTTAATGACATATGTATGATTTTTATCGATGGCACCTATGATGGGGCAAAAAGCGAATATTTTTTAAAATATATATTTTTAAATTATTTTTATTTATTGTGAACACATAAACTGCCGAGAGTCAAAAGTAAATCATTAGTAGATGAGGGGGGTCCTACCTACCAAATTTTATTAAAAATTTAAATTGATTTTTAATTTATCCTTTAGAACACTCCTTCCTCAAATGATAACAAGAGATATTAAAAAAAAAAGAAACTAATCCCTCAAACAATTGAACTCCATAACTATTTCAGAGGCATACAAAAGGGAAGGAGCCTATGAACGAAAAGTAGAATACACTGTGAGGAGAGACTCATTAAAAGGAGAGATAGGGTAGAAAGGCATACTCTTCTCATTCTTTTGAGGATTTTTTAGAGAAAGATTATTGACTTAATTATATTAGACTTCCCAAAAGGATTTCCTATAGCTATTTCATATCATTTTTGCTCTCTAAATGTTTATATATGATTTATTTTACATTGTAAACATTTTGGATGGAGTTATGGCCAAGATTTTTCGCAGAGACTTGCTAAACAAAAGGCTATACTCATTATTTTTAATACAAAACAATCATTTTTAGCCACTTATCTATGTGCAGACTTCTTTGAATTTATTCATTTTCCTGAATAATTTGGCATTTAAGTTTGTTTAATTCTCTAATAAATTTTATAGAAGAAATATCTAAGTGTTTGTGTAGCCTTGTGGCTCATTGAACACTCTTTAATTGTTGTTCATTTATTGCTTTACTTCATTTTTATATTGTTTATAATTTTACATGTTGTTATATATTGAATATTTGCATTTGATTTCACTTTCCTATTATAAATTTTGTATAAATTTCATTATTTGTACTTTTCCTTAATTTTGTATATGCGAGTAATTGATTTTCTTTGTTGCAAATGAACCTGAAAATTCCAAAACCACTTGCTAAACTTGAGCATAAAACACTTGAGATTAGTCTCATTTTCTCATTTTTTCAATGAGATTCAAGGGTTTGAGAAGCTTTAAAAAATACCTCATCAACAAAGACCTCATAGATGCCCTTGTCAACTTGTTTTTGAAAACTTTTTTTTCTTGCAAATTAGGGTTTTGATTCTCAATCTTTTATTTCAGTAAGTGTGCTTTTCCTTTTATTGTATATAGCATAGAAGTGTGTGTCATTCAACAAGTGTTCTTTATTTTGTTGCAATTAGGATATATTTGTGCACCATTTCCTTTTCTACAAGTCATTTTCTTCAAATCTAATTTTCATGTAGCATAGCTTAGTTAGCTTGGTCTCTTTACATCTAACCTTCATTTCAATATTTCCACCCACATAAAGGTCAACAAGAGAAAAATATAGTTCCTCTACACATATAGTGTCAACCCCTCTTATGTTTGCATGAACCCCAGGTTGATAATTAAATCTAAGACCTTTGGGAGTTGAAATATTGTTATTACAATTATGAGGGCCATCAACAATTGTGGGATTAATCCTCTCCATTCACCATACATTTTAAAGGTGCATTTTTATTGATGGTGTTCTATGTTGATTCTTATCAAATCACCTCAAAATATGTGAATAAAGTTTCCTTACACATGGTCTCACCCTCTTTCATGAGCCCTTGTTGTAGGCATTGAACATCGGGATGAGATGGTCAAGGTTATGATATATATGATGTTTACTATTTAATGTTATCTCCATGACAATGCATATATGGTGTGCATGAACATATAATGAACATTTAAATTGAGATTCTTGTAATAGGAAAATTGAATTGGCCTTTATAATATTGGCCTCCTTGTAACCAGCTAGCATGGTGGTGTAGGCAAAAACAGGTTCTACCATATCTATTATCTCAGTGCCCCTAAGAATTAGAAATAAGCTATTGGTACCCTTCACAAAAGAGTTGGAATAAAACAATTAGATATTGTGCATCATGACTATTGGGCTACTGACAATGAAAAATGTGCCTGATAAGAACCTTTCAAACCTCACGTTGTGGCTCTTAAACATCTTGGCTTCTTTCCTTTTCCGAGCTTGTATCTTCCACTGGAATTCATATCAGCTTAAAATAGTCATGTGGTTGGGGGAAAGAGAAAGGAATTAGTGTTGCTCTCCGGATGGCCACCATGAAAAGTAACGAATCTTTTACAATAGTGGATTCTCAAAGCACGTTGGTGCCACCTATTCCATCCGGCTAGTTCAAGAGATTTGGTCAAAGTCCATGGCATTGGGTGCGAAAAAGGCCGGCCAAACATGAATATCGCGGCACTTCCCTATCTTTTTTGTTTTTTTTATTTTCACCTTATGGCAGCACAAAGTAGGCCCACATATAACAAAATCTTAAAACTAGTGGCACCTTCGAAAATTGGTGTGGCCCAAAGACAATTAAAGATTTAAAGACTTTCGTTTGTTGTTTAACTATTATATATGGTAAACACACAATTAAATGATATAAAACCAATCTAGTATATTAGATAGATATAACTACCTAATTACTAAATTAATTTAAGCAAATGGTACCATATTGGAGTGTGGGTATCATCAATGTTTTGCTTGTGGGTTAGGGGGGGGGGAGAAGGGTGGGGGGGAGGGGGGGGGGGGGGTGGGGCGGGGGGGGCATTTTGTTTAATGGTCAACTAGTGGTTACTATAATTTTTTACGTCTATTTTCCAACAGTATTATCAAGATGGGTAAAATATTTCAGGAACTTTGTGTAAAGAGGGTAGTGAGTAAGTTTTGCAATGAGGTTCGTCATTTGTAGTCAGTTGTTTCTCTATTGCAAATAAAGAATGAAATACTTAAGCATCAGTTCCATTCTTCTATCACTAAGAAAATAGGGAAGGTTGGTAATCTGGAGTCAACCAATGGAAATTATTTCTAGAATCTTGCAGATGAATTGTTGAAAATGCAACAAGAAAATCTCGATTTAATTTTGTCCTTGAATTAAATTAGGAATAAAATTATAATTCCACATCAGGAGACAACTTGTACAAGTTAACTAAGTTAATTTGAATTAGTTGGCTCAGTTAATTCGAGTTGAGAGTCTAACTTTAGTCATGTAGAATGTCTCCTACTTTATAGGGGCCCTAGTTGAGTTTATTTTGAGTTGTAATTAGTTAATTCAGTTTAACTATGTTAAATTCAGTTAAACTAGTTCCAACCTATGGAGGAACTAGTAGGAGGTCAGACAATGGGGTGCTACTTCATGTGTTCAACCAGTTAACTGATGATTCACTCATAAATAACTCATGCATGCCATATTTGAGAGTTAGCCAGTTGAGATTGGAGTTCAAGGGTAGTGTACTATCAATTGTATAATCATCTGAATTGTACAGGTGGTGCATGCAATAAGAGGAAGGCCTATGAGGATTTCACAATCAATATTGAGGAATTTCCCTAATTAATAGGGGGCTAATTCCCAAGGAAACAATGCAAGGAAATAGGGACTTGGGCAAGCCAAAATTTGGTTAAGTATTGGCCTAGGCTTGTCTAGGAAGTTGTGAGACAAATAGATATAATGCACAGGTTTCTTGGGCTTGAGAAAAGCATTGTAATCTTCTCATATTTTATTACTAATGCAATACATAGATAGCATGGGGTTTTATCTGTGGCTTTCCCCAGGAAATCATTGTGTAATGTATTGATTGAATTCTTTCTCTTGTATGCTTCGTGATTTCTCGATCGATTAATTGTTTAGATTCAAGTCTTTTGTTTTAGAAAATTACATAAGCAATTTGAATCTACATGAATTTCAAACTAGATTGACCTTCTTGATGATTTGGAGGAGAAATTTGTGTCCCTATCTAACTCAAAAAATGATTTTATGAAGAAGAAAATTTGCAAGTTGGAGGAGAAAAATGCTTCCTGAAGCAGTTGCCCCTCTTCGGGAACATAACAACAAACTGCTTACCAATGTCAAGCTTTGAAAAAATATCACAATACCTTGTTGCTACAGTTTATTAAGAAAAATGTCGTTATTCAGAACTTGTAGGAGTGTAAGAAAAAACTAAAATAGGAAATCAATCACCTACAAAATGCTAAGAAGGAGACTATTGCTATTGAACTATCAGGCTCACCTTATTCCACTTCCCATGATGTTGATTGTCAAAAGACTGATGTTGATGATTGTGACTCATCACATGCTCTTATTTGAACTATCTTTGAAAAACACACTATTGAATTGGATCCCGACTCTTAAGCAAAATGGGCTATACTAAAGGACAACATGGGAAAAATGGAATTTATGTCCCTATTGTGCTTGAAGTGAAGACATCTAGAGAAAGTCTTGGATGTGTTGTTTCTATTGCTTCACTACCTACATCTGACATTGTTGAATCTGGGGGTGGAAGTTAGACTGGGTTGTTGGAAGACCAACCCACTATTAATTGTGCTGCATATATTTATGAGATGACTGACATAGTTTTTGATGTAGAGGGTTGCCTTCCTACTGTTGCACATATATTTGAGCCTACAAAATAAAAGTATGAGCCTTCCTCTCAGGGGAATTTACCCAGGATTAAGAAACTCGATACTTATGTATTCATATCATTGCAAAGACGACATGAAAGGCTCAATCGTGGACCAGTTTTAGCCATCAGGATTAATTTTGGTTGGATTGATGGATGGTTGTTGAATCATTTGAATTGATGTTTGTGGACCTCATACCGTTGTGTCTCATTAACTATGCAATGATTTAGCGTTCCTATTGTTTTCTAGTGATTGACGCTACTCCCTTAGTTGTGTTTCAAGGGGGGAGTTTGATGATGATAGAGGGTGTTGATTATTGCTAATCCCTCAATTGAGTTTCAAGGCAAGAAGTTAGATGATGACAAATATTGTTGTCATTGCTTTATTGTTGTTGACTATATTTGATCGCTGTGATGGTGATGGTGTTCAAACATCTTCATGAGGGTTGTTATACAATGTTTGATCTAAGTTTTCCATGCTTACAAGCCTCATTGTTCATTTTCTAGTTGATGGTGTTGCTTCTATCTGAAGCCTTTGTCCTAGTTCTTTACTAGTACCTATTTTCTCTGAAGCATTTATGAGGAAGTTGTTAGTATTTACCTTTTATGTGCCTCTACAACATCTTCTACTTCAGAGATCAACCATGGTCATTGAGGTTTCTTGGATCTCATATTCATGTTTTGGGTACTTCCTGATTGCAACGGGCTTCTCTTCTTGTCATTTCATGGATCGTTGTGGGATCTAAAGTTTCAACTCCATGTTTATTTGAGCACTACCATCTTTCTCTCTTTTGGAGAGAATTTTTTTGCCTATGGATTTTTGTCATTTTCTTAGATTATAAGAACTTGTACTTAGGTACCTTATTAGGCCTTGTTATTGGGACCCAACATTTATTTATGTTTACTCCCTACATTTCACTTAAGGGGAGGGGGGTGTTAATGTTGGTGTTTTCCAATGTGCAATTTTCTAATAAACTAAGTATTATGAGTTGTCATCTCATGTAAGATTATCTTCCCACTTATCAACACTAAACTTCATCCATTATTATAATTGGAAGACTTCTCTCTGTAATTTATATAATGTGAGTACAATCCTTACTTGTTTTGTTTACACTCCTATATGGAATTAAACAATTTTAAGATTGAAAATTGAAATTGTCTATTCTTTTCTAATTTGCTCTCACAACCTAGGTTCAATTTTCAAAAAAATATTACTTTTTTTTCCTTTACATAAAAAGTTACTAAAATTTATATTCATCTATATTCAAAAACAATGAAATTTTTAAGATAAAAATTAATATGCACATAAATTAACCGCAATACATAAATTTTATTCTAATTCTTATATGTATACAAATAAATAATTACAGTTTAAAATTAATTGTGAATATGAAGTCATCTCATGAGAGGAAGGTATAAACAAAATGATAGCCATATAATCGGCTATCCGTACTAACTAAATTTAGATAGTGGCTTGAAATAAAATAAAGTTTTATGTAACTTTTCATATCTTCCATTAAAAACAAATTTAATAATTGTTTATTTTAAAATAATTTAAAAATATTTAAAATAAATATTCCTTAAAAAAACTCATTTTTTTAATAGATTTCTAATTATTTAAAATAGTGACATACTATTAAAAATTATATATTTAACATATATATTGAAAATTGTGTAGATATTTTTTAAATAACGTATATTTCAAAATTTTAAAAAATAATATATTAAAGTTAATTGGGGTTATTTTTTGTGATTTGAGTAATAATAATAATAATAATTATTATTATTATTATTATTATTATTTTTTATTATTATTTTTTTAGGTTTAAATCTTTGTTAGTGACATGATGAATTTTGATGTCTTAATGATTATCATTCTAATGGCTTTGAGCTTAAAAAACATATTCTTAAGAGAGTATAATTGTAGCTTGGCATGGTATTAGTAAATTCACTCCTCCCTTTAAGCTAAGAGGGAGGTCAATTTCTAGAGAAATTATTATTATTATTATTCTCGATTTTTAAGGTCACAGCTAAGCCAAACACTAAATTGGTATATGAGAACCCTTGTTTGTGGGACAAGGTACCCACCTTCACATAGCGATTTCGACTACTAAGTCTATGAAGACATACATACTCTACCCCCTCTAGTTTTTAATGTAATTAAAATGTAATGAATTCAAGTTGAAGAAATTATCTCATTGGGTTAAGTTAAATGATGGACATGTCTTACTAAAAAACATTTGCTCATTAATATTGGACCTTAAAGTTTTGAAACTTAGCTAACTTGCCTAGTGTGGCAAATGGAAATTTGCATTAAGTTTAATAATCTAAAAGCAATTCCTCCAACTTAACATCAAACCTCTTTAATAATAATAATAATAATAATAATAATTAATATCCTTTTTAAGGTCAACAACCAAGCCAGAACCAGGAGGGATTGGTGTATGAGACCTACTTGTTTTGTGGGACAAGGGACCACTTCTTGCACAAAGCAATTTGATGCTAAGTCTACGAAGGCAAACATATCTTTCACCCCTCTGGTTTTGACTTGTAACCTTTTTAATATAAAGAAACATCTCTTGCCAATTAAAATAAAAAAATAATATTTAACCTAATCCAAAAAAATATTTAACCTATACCATATTTATTTAACCATATTTATTTAACGTCCATTAAAAATTAAACACTTAGCGGAAAAAAAAAAACCATTTATTCATATATGAAAATTAAAAATGTTAAATGAATTACTTTCATGTCCACTTCCTTATCACATAGAAATATGGGGTTGATGGGTAAACATCTTGAAACATAATGGGGAACTAGTGACCCACTCTCCAAGTTACAAGAAGGAAATGGTAATTTTTTTTAGTTTCAGTCATCTATTCAACACAATATCGTTTTGTGTTTTTCAAATAAATCTCATTTTGACGTGATTTTATCAGCTTCGTCATCTTAGAGAAATGGGGTATCGTAATTTTTTTTATTAAAATTAAAAAATAGTATATAATATACGATATATATAGACGATATACATATTTTTCATTAATAAAATTTAAACAATTATTTAAAAGGGCTTAAGATTAAAAGTATAAGTAATTTTTATTTTCATAAATAAATGTTTAAAAACACCTATATCTCAATAATCTAAGCTAACATGTAGAAAGTACCTAATAATCTCTTAGATAACCCATTATCCTCACCTTAAGAAGAAACTAAATTACGTATAGAATGCAGAGTTTCAAAAGGATTTTATTTGTTATGCCCCTACTCTTGTGGTAGTCTTTCAACCACTCATAGGCAGGTGTGGCACCGCTATACTTTTTCTTTTCACCAATACTCAAGCACACAAAATATGCCTACTTAAACACTTAACTAATTTCTCCAAGTGTTCATAATGCAGCAGAAATAACATTCATCATTTATCTTCTTTCAGTTATATTTCATATAAGCAACAGAATCATATATCATGAATATCACACATTTACGCACATTTATATGTGAGGGGAAACTCCTGGTTAACTCTGCCTATCATATAAATATGCAATTTACTTAAATTACAATATTTTACAATTTCACACAGTCTGTGCAGGCACCCAAGGTCGGCCTACACACCTTGCCTATTTCACTCGACAGTCATGTCTATGTCGTGTAGTGCTTCCCACTGAACTGTCGTTTCCACCCGTTCGTACTGCCTTTGCACAAAGTCTGTTGTAAACCCCAAAATATGCGTTGCCAACTTGTCTATAGTGCCTTGTCGGTTCTGCCCATCATGGAGATGTCCATCGGTCGCACTTGGCTTTCCACACTGCGGCCCAACCTTCCTGCACGATAGTCACACCAACTCGACCTCCAAAATACGCGTGCCTTACTCACATTCAACACTCTGTCAGTTCTACCTAGTTCAACTCGTGCAACACTACCTGGTCTACTCGTTGGTTGGGCACATCACCCAACCCAATGTTGGCGACATCTATCTTCCTGCACCTTGCCTACAACTTGCCTGCTGACTGTCTGCCTGAACTAGAAACTCACCTTCCTTACTACACATTGTAGCCTTCCCAACCCATGTCTTCGCCCTTTGGTCCCCTTTTTTCGCCCTTCTTCGCACTGCTCATATGATGAACAAATGCTTGATAGATGGTCGAACTCCATCCAACTCCCCCCAATATATGCACTCTTGCCGAAATGAATTTTTACCAATGGACGCACCAGTTGAGTTGCCCATGGATCAGCCCAACGTGCAGCCGACCTGCCCACCAACAAAACGCACCCATCTACATATGAACTGCCATTTCCACCTCACGGTCATCTCACCCATTGTTTAACCGACTCCAATACAACTTCCACACTTCGCTCACTCAAACTAACCAACTCATTCACAACTTAACTCACATGTTTCCTCTTGGTCACGACTCACCTGTCACATGACTTGCCCATCATTCACCTCAACACGGTTTCTTGTTGCAATAGGCGGGCGGCCACCCACTGGCACGCTCTCTATACATGTTTGCCCACCCATTGGACATAACCGATCGAGTCGCCTTTGACCGACAATGGGGTTGCACATAACTGAATGTATCACCTCCAAGTTGCCTTTAACCAAATGCTCCACCCGAGTCACATTTGACCGAACGTGAGCACTCGTCGCACCTCTAGGCATGCCCGTACAATGAGTTGGGTTTTTCGACTCCCTAAGGCACTCCTGACTCGAAGTCTTGACATACTCCCCCACTCTAAATAAGGTTGTCGTCCTTGACAATGTCATCCTTGTCTAAACTCCATAATGTCACAAGGTGTCGCTAGCTCCAACATCCAATGTCCATGCAGCCCAACTCTTTTCTCCATTGCATAAACCTCCACCGAGGCTCATGAATCCATAAACGAGAAAGTCTCCTCAATCCATGATCATCAACCACATTTGTCGAAATCCCCTTGTGCTGCCCCATCGTGGAACGTTGGCCCCTCCAACTTAGCTACATGCTCTCACTGCAACATATATCATGTCAATCCACCATGTATTGTCATAATGTGAATCTCTACCATGATACTCCAACCCAACACAACACATCTCAGTAAAACCTCGACATATATCAGACATAGCTCGGTGCATTGCATGCCCCCATGGCTCGAACTAGTCGAGTGATCATTCTAACTGTCACGTCCAATCCATGAGAATGCTCCTCCATATGCCACCATTTTTAATTTCTCTAACATCCTGTCACAACATCATCTCGATCAATAATCCATCCCATCATCTATCCAATGTTGTCTCCATCTCATCTACAACATGTTGTCCATCAATGCTCTAAGTAAGCCATATCCAGGTCCATGAAGTAGTATCCATCTCATCTGCAATATGTTGTCATCGATGCTATCGTCCATGTGTTGTCCATGGTCATGTCCCAATCAGCCACATCCATCCAAGCATCATCTCAATGTGTGAGAGGTCATTTCCTAAAGGCCCCTTTGTCAAGGTGGTGCAGTCCTTCTCATCATGAAGGCACCACACACACCCATCTCCAAAGGTCTAGTGCATAAAAAGGGCCAGGAAGTTTCCTCCCTGACTCTCATCCACCCATGTGTCAAATTGATGTTGTGTCCTCAAGTACTCATGCACAACAACAACCTCCTCATGTGTACATCCATACTTCTCAATATTGGCCTTCATCAACTGAAATTCATATATGCCCATAGAATACTTGCAATATTCCATAATGCCAACGATATCTCTACTTGCATATTCCCCTCCATCCTTTACCTTAGAAGAATTTCTCAAACTTCCTCTCTCATTAGCAACCCCATGGTGAAGTCTCCCAGTAGAAGATGCACCTGTCATTTTCTCCATGATGGGTGGAACTTCCTTTCCACCTCCATCCTTCTTTTCCTTCATATCTCTCGCAATAAAGTCGACCATCCTCTTCTCCTTCGTTACTTGAGTCACACATCCAATTTCCCTTTGCTCAACATAGTCATGCTTCACCCTCGAGTCCTTTGGATACAAAGTCATTGAAGCAATCCTTGGTCTATATCCCAAGCGACTCTTCCTTGGCATTGGAATGATCATGGTTTTCCCTCCAACTATAATCAAGAGTATGTCACAGTCCACCATTGGTATGGCTTGTGAAGCTACCAAGAAATCCTGCCCCAAAACCATAGCATGATTATCAATCTCAATCACCCTCAAATCGAACTTTCCAAACCATGAACCCACTCTCACTTGTGTGTTCTTCAAAACACCTACCACAAATTTCATGGTTGAGTTAATAGCTTTGAAAGCACTCAACTCCCTTTCCATTTCATCTTTCTTCCCAAAATATGTTATTGCCTTCCCACTAAGGAAACTATGTGTAGCTCCCGTGTCAACCAATGCAGCAAACTTCTTCCCATGTATGTTCACCTACATAAAAATCAACCTCAAGGCATCTCCATCCTCCCTAGGCTTTGTCTTGCATCTTATATCAGCAACCTTCTTCAATAATCCCACCTCAGAGTTGTCTTTTGGCTTGTGCCTCGACCTGACATTCCTCTTAAGGTATGTGATCTCCCATTTCGGTTCATTCTAACAATCTGATCCTAGCCTAGCTTGAGTTCCATCAAGCTTCTCCTTCTTCTCATGTTACTCAAGTGCACCTACTTGGCATAAATCAACCTCCTCCACTTGAAGTGCTCCAACCATCTGCAAGTCATACCACATGGCCTGGTAGTAATCTCCAAGTTTTTGAATTGAATTCAATATCAACTTCTTCTATAAAAACAGGTTTACGATCAAGAAAGTCCCTCTTGATCTCTTCCTCAAGTCCCTTGACTTTATCCTACAACATGGCACTTTTCTTCCTTAGGCGAACTCGTTTGTCCATGAGTTCTTGGAGTCTTCAGTCACCCTCTTGTGTCTTCTCATCAAGTTCTTCAAGTTTAGCAGACCTTCCATGAAGATTGTTCAAGGCTTTCTTCACATCCATTATTCCATCTCCAATGTGCCCCAGGAGTTCCAACTCTTGCACAAGAGATTCATAGTATGGTTTCCTCTTTTCCTTCCAATAACCTATCATGTCCTCAAGCTTTCGAATAGCCCTTACCTTTTCCATCTTCATTCAGCTTGGCCCAAGCTCACTGCCTCACCCCTGCTCAACTATGTCGCACTGCAACCAAATCCTAAGTACTGAAACTTCAATACCAACTTGAAGCACTGTCATCATATTCCTGCCTCTTTTTCAACAAATCCCACTTTCTGCAAAATAGGATTTGATACCACCTATCATGCCCCTACCCCTGTGGTATTCTTTCAACCACTCATAGGCGGGTGCAGCACTGCTGTACTTTTCCTTTTCACCAATACTCAAGCATACTGACTACACCTGCTTCAACACTTTCATGCAGGTTTCCAGAAAGGTAGTGACCATAGGGGCATCCATTCCTGATTCCATATGATCCCTCCTATCTAGGGTCGAAGCTTCCGGGAAGCTCCACTGGGCTTCTCTTCGCCCCATCGTTCGTTGCTTCGGCTCCGCACATTGTTCCTCCATAGGTGTGTCGCACCTATCCCTGCCTTCATTTCCTTTAGTTGCGCCACTTCTTAGTATCATATTTATGCTAGGGTCCTCTTCACAAGGTTCTGCACGCATCATTGGATATTCTGGGTTGGTGGAGGTTGGAGTACTCCTTTTTCGCTTAATTGGCCAATTAAAATCAGGTAGTCTATTAATTCGTGATCAAACTGCTCACAATAGGGGCATGAGATCTTGGTTGGGTTGGTGCAGTTGCACGTGTAGTGTCCCTTTCCCCCACAATTATAACAACTCAACTATCCACGACCCTTCCCAGGCCCCAATCCTCTTCCCCTACTTCATCCTTGAAACCCTCCTCGCAGCTTAGTCTGCACCCAGTAGGTTGGGGTTCTCTCTAGCATTAACTCATAACTTCGACATGTTTGTTCATCGTGTCCTAACGATCAACAAAAGTTGCAATACAGTTGTTGTGAGGTTTGGGTGTACTTCTGTAATAGGTGGTAGTTATCTATCGCATGCTTCCCTCCCTCCGGGAAAATCGCGCACCAGAGTTCCTGCGCAGTACTTGGTCCTGATTGTACTTCTACCTTTAATGGCATGAAACCTCCTCCTACCAAATAGTTCAAGAAAACTGGGCAATGGTCCTTGTCATACATTTAGCTCTTACATTTGATACAGCCTACCTCCAGGCATACCTCTGGTCAGGACATTCTTCCTTGCTTCAGACTCTACACTTCCAGGCTCAAGTTTTGAAGTTGCGCGTCGATTTGTTGGACTCCCAACCCTGGGTCTGGTATTGGGGTCGCGTGTAACCTTATTGCTATCTCTAGTGCCTCGACTTGGGTTGAGATCTTATGTTGTGACAGAGCCATCCTCAACTGGGGCGTCAAGGATGCTACAAAACACGCTCAATGCTACCCATCTGTTAGAGTCATGTTAGCTTCATGAATAGTACTTTTCAATCTCTGGTCCAGATCCCACAGAGTTTCACCAGGAAACATTGCTACCTCTTTGAATCCAATGACCGACTGGGCTTCAGACTTTGGCCGGCCAAATTCTTTATTCAGCGCATCCTGGATTGCCACTATTCCCTCACCTGGATGGTCGATTGAGTATTTTATATACCATGTTAGCATGTAGTCCTACAGTGCACTAACCAGCGTAGCCTTCTTAATGTTTTCATTCGTTATACCTTACACATCCCATACAGATTTTATCACAAACCAGAACCAACTTGGCTCTTCATTCCTACACCCTGGAAGGTCGGTAACTTGATTGCAGTCGCCATCCTAGCCTTTGGTGGTGGAGGAGGTGGCGAAGGTGTTGGTGTGGATGGACTTGACACGGGTGAAGCGGGTGGCGGCGTAGACGGAGGTGGTATTAGTGGGAAGCGTTCTTTAATCAATCGTACCACACTCCCCAGTGATAACCTAGCAAGATCCTCCTCGCATTCCCGTGAGATAGAAACCAACAGGCTTTTCTCTACTTCTTCTATTCTTCAGTAACCCTTTCCACTCCGCATTACTGCAAACATCAATACACGCACAAAATCTGTTTTTCACACAAAAGCATCTTAATCCAAGTATTCAATGATTTGATGCACCTACCCCATGGTCCTTGGAGAAAGTGCCTTTCTGCTTCATTGTAACTTACGGTTGTATCGATCGCGAATTCAACGATAAATCCCCCAATGATCCGATCTAACCAGTGGTCTACTGCGTGTGCAAGTCTCTCTTTGGTGGCTTCCAGCCTTCGCACTAGTTCCGGAGTCCACACTATGGGCTGGTCCAATCTGCACCTCCCCACTCTATTAGCTAACTTCGCGATCCACTCGTATAATTCTATCGGGAATGTTATGAAGAAGATCTCATGTATGTCCGTGAATATATGGCAATCCAACCACTGTTCCTCTGATATCCACGAATTTCTATTTTCCTAAATCGCGAATTCACGAAGCTTCAGATCCCACCAATCTTCGAGTTCTTTCTTCATAGGATTCCAATGTTACCACATTAGACACCCCTTACGCAGATCCCGGTCCCGACAACAGAACCATTTGTTGGCTTGTTTGGGCCTAACCCAGGTTCAAAAGAGTTATTTAGCCAAACAAATCTTGTAGCTACCGGCCCTTTCGGCAACAGCCCACGGAGCGCGAACTGAGGTCTCACCCAAGGTAGCAGGGGAGGGTGCTGAAACTAGGTTTCCACACCCTAGGGGTGTCTAGATGTGTACTGGAGGGTTTGCCACTAGTTTATAACTCGGCGCTGCTTGGCCTTTGTGTTGATCCAGGGTGATTGTATTTTTCCTATTCACGTGCTATTCTACTGAAATGAAGTAGTTATGATTCAGAACTATTCAACAGATTCTTTAAGCAAAAATTTAACCAACATAATTTATTTGCACACAAAATGAACCCAGATATACATTCATCACATTTGCATCAACCAGATATAGAAAGGTAAACCATAAAGACAAATGTGCGATAACACAGAATTCTAGAAGCAAACTTATCTTTATTATTATTCTTCACCAATACATTCAGATATACCCTGCGCACTTAGCTGCAGGGGTCCGCGCACATAGCTACAGACTTTCTAGGACTCTGCACACACAGCTGCAGAGCCTCTACCTACTACCCTTCTCCCTCGCCTCGGACTTACAGACGCTTTCAATCTCTCTTCTTCAAGTACCCATTACATTCATTCTATCAAAATTCTACTCCTTCTACCCATAGAGCCTCACTCTATTTATACCCTCCCTTGGCCCGCGACCCCCTGAGCGACCGACCCTAGTTACATCCTTTTACATTGTTTCGGGTAGACTACCCTTTGACTCAACCTATTACAATTCGCGCTCCTTGCGTTCAACGGAGTCTTTATCCTAACTTTACCCAAAATTTCCATCTTCGTGCCCTGTAACTGTTGCACGGGGCTTCCACTACCCAAAAAAAGCACTCAACTCCCTTTCCATTTCAGTTTTCTTCCCAAAAGATGTTGTTGCCTTCCCGCTAATGAAACTATGTGCAGCTCCCGTGTTAACCAATGCAACAAACTTCTTCCCATGTATGTTCACCTACACAAAAATCAACCTCAAGGCATCTCCATCCTCCCTAGGCTTTGTCATGCATCTTATCTCATCAACCTTCTTCAATAATCCCACCTCAGAGTTGTCTTTTGGCTTGTGTCTCGACAGTCCTCTTAAGGTATGTGATATCCCCTTTCGGTTCATTCGAGCAATCTGATCCTAATCTAGCTTGAGTTCCATCAAGCTTCTCCTTCTTGTCATGCTACTCAAGTGCACCTACTTGGCATAAATCAACCTCCTCCACTTGAAGTGCTCCAACCATCTGCAATTCATCCCACATGGCCTGATAGTAATCTCCAAGTTTGTCAATGAATTCAATCTCAACTTCTTCTATAAAAATGGGTTTACGATCAAGAAAGTCCCTCTTGATCTCGTCCTCAAGTCCCTTGACTTTATCCTGGAACATGGCACTTCTCTCCCTTAAGCGAACTCATTTGTCCATGAGTTCTTGGAGTATTCAGTCACCCTCTTGTGTCTTCTCGTCAAGTTCTTCAAGTTTAGCAGACCTTCCATGAAGATTGTTCAAGGCCTTCCACACATCTAGTATTCCATCTCCAATGTGCCCCAAGATTTCCAACTCTTACACAAGAGCTTCATAGTGTGGTTGCCTCTTGTCCTTCCAACGACCTATCATGTCTTCAAGCTTTCGGATAGCCCTTAAATCTGCCATATTTGTTCAATGTGGCCCAAGCTCATTGTCTCACCCCTGCTCAACTATGTCGCACTGTGACCAAATCCTAAGTATCCAAGCTTCAATACCAACTGCAAGCATTGTCGTCGTTTTCCTGCTTCTTGTTCAACCAAAGCCCACTTTATGAAAAACAGGATCTGATACCGCCTGTCACACCGCTACCCTTGTGGTATTCTTTCAACCACCCATAGGAGGGTGCGACACCGCTGTACTTTTCCATTTCACCAATACTCAAGCATATAGACTACACCTACTTCAACACTTCACCAATTTCTCTAAGTGTTCATAATGTAGCAGAAATAACATTCATCATTTATCTTCTTTGATTTATATTTCATATAAATCATCAATATCACACATTAAAACACATTTATATGGGAGGGGAAACTTTTGATTAACTCCGCCCAACTATAATATAAATATGCAATTTACTTCAATTACAATATTTTACAAGTTTACACAGTCCGTGTAGCCACCCAACGTCGACCTGCACACCTTGCTAATTTCGCCCAACAGTCCTGCTTGGGTTGTACAATGCTTTCGACCGTGTTTCCGTCCACACTACCTCTTCCCACAGTCTACCAGAAACCTCAAAATACGCGATTCCAACTTGTCTGCATCACCCTACCGATTCTGCCCATCGTGGAGCTGCCTTTCTGTCGCACTTGGCTTACCACACCGTGGCCCAACCTCCCTGCAAAACAGTCACACCAGCTTGACCTCCAAAATATGTGTGCCTTACTCATGTTCAACACTCCACTGGTTCTACCGAATTCAAATCATGTAGGGCTACTTGGTCAGCCCATGGAGCAGCCATATCGCCCAACCTAGTGTCGACGACACCTATATGCCTGTAACCTGCCTACATCTTGCCTATCAATTGTCTGCTTGAACCAGAAAATTGCCTTCCTTACTATGTGTTGTAGCATGCTCGACCTATGACCTAACCTAATTCTTCACCCTTCGATCCCATTTTTTCACCCTTCTTCACACTATTCATATGATGAATGAATGCTTGATGGATCTTCAAACTCCATCCAACTCCACCCAATATATACGCTCTCGTCGAAATGAATTTCCACCAATGGACGCATCAGTTGAGCTGCCCATTGGTCAGCCCAATATGCAGCCGACCAGCCCACAAACACAATGCACCCATCCGCATATGAACTGTCGTTTCCACCTCACGGATCGGCTCACCCATCATTCAAACGACTCCAACACGACTTCCACACTTCACATTTTGCGCACCCAATCCGACCAACTCATCCGCAACCTAACTTGCACGCTGCCTCTCAGTCATGACTCGCCCATCGCACGACTTTCCCATCAGTCGCCTTAATACGATTACTCATCGTAATGGGTGGGTGATCACTCATCGGCACGCCCGCTATACTTGTTTTCCCACCCATTACACATAACTGACCGAGTCACCTTTAACCGAATGTGGGGTTGCACATAGCTTAACATTTTGCCTCGAAGTCGCCTTTAACCGAACGCTCTCCCTGAGTTGCATTTAATGGAATAGGAGCACCCATCGCACCTCTAGGCATGCCCGTACTACAAGTTCGATTTTTCAACTCCCTCGGGCACTCCCGATTCAAAGTCTTGAAAATATTGGATACATAAAAGATGGATGCGAAGGAGAAATGTATAAGAGGAAGAAATAGGGATAGATATTTTGGAAATAAAGATCAAATTCACGAGCTATCTCTAAGTTACCCTTTAGAAAATTCCTAGTAATCACCAACAAATCTCATTATCTTCACCTTAAGAAGTAACTAAAATGCATATAGATTGAAGAGTTTCAAAAGGTTTATAATGGGCACCTAGAAAGGGCCAAGGAAGGAGAAATGCATGAAGATGAAGAAATGAGGATGGATCCTTCAACGATAAGTCCCACATTAATGATTTGTCATTGCAAATCGAAGGTAGAGGTAATTGAATCCTCCAAGTCACCGAAATACCACTTTGTGTTCCATTTGCCACTTGAAGGCTTTTAGATGAACATGAAAATAGCTAGTAGCAAAAAATGATAACGAGGGGATTGGAATGATAGATGAAAGATAACCAATTGTTTTGGACCAAGAACTAGACAAAGATGGTTTTAAAAAACAACTAGCATTTATGACTAAGTTTTAGGAAAAAAAATCCGCTCAAAAAATTTCCTGTAAAAAATTCCATCATGTAAGAGAGGTGGCTTGATAGGAGCTTGAGAAATGTAACATTATCAACTAAATATCTTAAGAAATGAATGTCATGTTATTGTGATTTTAATTCTTGAATATTTAAATATGAGTATGTCGGGTTAAAGGAGTATACCCTACACCACTTTGGTTTTGAAATTGAGACCTCTTATAAGGAAACACATGTTCTTAATCCTTAGGCCTTATTGTCAAGGAATATGATCAAATTATATGTGAAACTTGTGAGAGCATGTGTAGACTTGACTTAAGGAAGTCCTAATCGACCTAAACAAAATGTAACATGAAAATTTGACATAAGGGGAGCTTATTCAATCCAAATAAAACTAAATCGCTAGTAAAAACATACACATAAATAAAACAAAATTAAGATTATAAAAGCTATTTAATAATAATAATCTAATTTTATGGTTACGGCCAAGCCAGACACTAAATTGGTGTATGAGACCCCCTTGTTTGTGAGTCAAAGGGCCCACCTCTGCACAATGATTTGTTTATTAAAGTATATAGAAGTGTATATACTCTATCCTCTATGTATTTGAACCTATAACCTATTAAGAGGAAACACATGTTCTTAACCATTAGACCAATTAAACATAATACATTGTATTTATTTATATATTTTGTTATTTCTCAATAACAAGAGCGACATGGTGGCAATGTCACTACCTTTGTTTTGACACACATTGCGACCATTTGGATTTTCTTTATTGTGCAAGAATGATTAATTTTTCAAAAAGATTAAAAAATAAAAGATCCACTCATCTTCAAGCTTTTGTTCACCGTGTGAAGTTTTGAAGTGTGAACCTTATGCTTCATAAGGAATCTGGCCGCCGCCTCATGGCAAAGCATGGTGCTTGCGTTTTCAATCACCCGAGTGTTAATGTGGATCTTATGTCCAGTGCCAAGCTCATTATGGATTTGAGTAAGAGGCATTTTACACCATGCCTTGAAGTGCATTCTTCTGTTGTGAGAATCAAGCGCAAAGCCTATCCTACTCTAGTCAACTTGATTGAATATAATAGATGCACCAGAAAGAATAAGACTCTTGGTTCTATTCGAAAACCAAAATCAAACTAAGCATTGTATTGAAAGCCCTGGGAGAAGCTCCCCAAAGAGAAATGCCCGATGCATCTTCTTCTCTTTACGGGGAAGAGTCTTTCTCGGGGAAATTAAGTGCCCATACAATATTTGTCATTTCCCATGATCTAGGTCTTCATAACATTGCAATTAGCACATTCTAATTTCTTCCGAGCAACAAGCATTCCAGGAAATGATGATGACTATTACATTAAGGAGTGCCCTGGGATAAGGTTCCCCAGAGGAAAATATGTGAGCGCTTAGAAAGTAAGAAAGAAGAAAGAAAGAGATTATTTTAACTTCCACGAGGCTAAAGATAACCTATGGGATAGATTTCTTCTTCATCTGCTTTATGTATTCGGCCCTTTTTCTATGAAGCTTCACAATAAATTTTCCCAGCTTCTTGAAAAACCCCTCACTAAATAGATTATCCCAAGAGCTAGCTAGCAGCATATATGCATAACTTTCCTTGTTTTCTTTGAAGGCTTCGCATTCTAAAATGGAATTCTTTTATGTTTCCACTTTTCTGGAAGAACAAAAAATGCATACTCTTTCCTCCCACACTTCTTTTGGCCTTTTCCAGCGCCCTATTTCACAACGAAGTTGATGAGAATTAGTACTTAACTGAGCAATAAGAATTTTGGCTCTCCAAGAGATATTGGCCTCTATGTATGCTTTTGGTTGATGACTATGAGTGGGATTAAACACTTCAATATAGTACTTTTTCTTTCTTCCTAGCTTCCTATATCCCAAGTACGCTTGTAGGAACTTATCCATAAGAAAAATCTTATCTCTTTTGTTGTTTATGGGACACATGTTAAGGCAAATACCCCATTTATACTAAACCATTTCTGTTATATTCGCTACATCAATTTTTGTTTGTTTTTTGTTTTTTTTATTTTTTTTTAAGTCGCACAATCTGTCATTAAAGGCAACCTTAGGCCATCTACCCTCTTCCATTTGCTCATTTTTTTAAAAATACCTTATGAATCACACCATAGAAATTGTTTTAACAAGATAGCATAAGGAACTGCACTTTTAATCTTGATTTTTTTTGTAATCAAACGCTTCTGAATTTTCTCAATTTGTCTCCACTACATGTTGGATGTAATGCTAGCCCATAGTTCACAACCATAGAGAATCACCGAAATCACTAGAAGCCCAAAAAGAGTTTGAGTGGTTTTCTAGTCTCATAACTCTGCCTCTCTACACCTATTTTGAAAACCATAAAATTCTTTCCAACCCCCCAAAGTTCTTTTCTTTCTACAACCATCCCAACTTTGATTTGTATTGAAGTCAATTCCAATGTATTTGTAATCCACAACTTCTTTTAATCCAGGACAATTTCTTTCGAGATATTGTTGTGCCTCCACGTCACATTACCATCCCATAGTCGGTCCCATCAAATAAATTCTCTTGTCACTTTTTCCTGACTCGGGCATTTAATGTATTGAATGAGGCTTTTTGAAATTCAAATTGCAGGTTATTTTGCATTTGGCATAAATTTGGCATTATTGTTCATTGTATTTCACATTGAAGCTTTGTATCTACACATCTAAGTTAGCCATCAAGCCGTGATATTTCTCATTACTAAGCTTCATTGTATTTTGTTGAGAATGCAAAGCTCCTCACATAGAAACCTTGTGAATTTGGACATGGCTAAAGAGAGAAAAAAGAAGGCAGCAAAAGCACCACTACAACCACCAACATGGGCATACATTGAATTTATAGATGAAAAACTCTTATATATGTTCTTGTTCTCAAACACAGTATGCATGACCCACGTCGATGCTTCAACCTAGGACTCTATATACAATATCCTCGAAAATGAAATTCCCATCGATGATACAGTTTAAGCCATAGTAGCCACATATGACCAAGGTGCCAGACAACCTTCTGAGGCAACAATTGATGACCTTGTCGGCTCTCATTTTTATAAAATAGCCGCTTGGCCTAGATTTTTGCCCTACACTAATATGATAAGATGGGTTGTGGTTTAAAGGAAGATAATCCATCCCTGTAAAGAGAAGAAGATACATCAGGTTTTTTTCTCCGGGGATATTCTCCCAGGGCTTTCAATAAAACACTTAGTTTGTTGTTGGTTTAGAGCTCGTAAAATTATAGATTCATATGTACAATGAAATGAAATCCCTAGGTTGTAACCATATATTTTAAATATCTTTTGTTGACTGTCGGTTTCTAGATATCAGAAAGATGAATTACTAGAACGAATATCATGAAGTGCTCAATGAAGCTGACGTTAGCCGCAACCCTAAACTTTTGCAGCCAATGGAGCCAAATTACAATACCATCTCATCCACATTGGAAACTGTAAACATCACAACACTGAGAATATGATCTCATCCATACTAGAAATCAAAGATGCACTATCAATATTGAAAGGCGTGAAAAGTTCTTGAGAAGCCATCTTCTAATTATTCTAAGTTTAGGGTTTTGGATTATACCTTGCTCTTTCTGTGGTTAGGATTTTGTGGGTATATTGTTTGGTTAAATATGTTCCAAATTGGATAGAAAAATGTTCAAGTAAGAAATTAGATTTACAAATTTTGTATATGTAAAAAAAAATTCAATGAATTTTATATCTCTATATATTCAAAATATTTTTCAAATAATAAAAGAATTCTAAAAAAAGTCACCAAATTTCAAATACTCTATTGTGTAAAATACTTATACAATACACTAAAAAAAAATTATTTGATACATAATTTAGACCATGATGCACATAATGTAAGAAGACAAAACTATAAAAACCCTAATCCAAAGGAATCCTCTTCGTCGAGGTTAATATTTCTCTTTTTGCATTCAACCTACATTTTCTAAAATTTCAATTTCTATTCCATTTATAATAGATGCGCAATTTTTAAATATATCCGACCACGATGGTATTTGATGAAGCTTGCACTATTTTTATTTTTATGACAATATCTCATTAATGTACTATTTATCACATTTTTAAAGATTTCCAAAATCTACACTTTCATTAAATTCAATGCTCTGTGGTATTCGATGAAACCTACATCGTCTCTGTGTTTTTCATTCGATGACATTCGATGAAACTTTATTGTTTATTAATTCACTGATTGTTATTATGTCATTTATTATTTCTTCATCAATTATTAATGCAATTGTGTCAGCCATCTACTACACGGCAAAATGTCCAATTCAATTCGGCCGCACACTAAGTGCTTGAATGCATTATATGTGCGAAAATAGATACAGGTAGATCAATATTAACTAGAATGTGCATCAAGAGGTGCAAAGGAATGCTGATAGGAAGACTCGAGAGGTAATAGTCTGTACATTATTGTATGTAATAGTTAGTGTTGTACAGAAATTTATAAGTTGAATCATCACAATCTTTTGAATAATAAGAATAATGTGTTCCCGTTTTAGGGTTTCCTTCCTCAACTCTGCCAATGGTGCCACCATGAAATCTCCTCATGTAATATGCTTTCATCAACTTGTGACTTTCCTTGAACTCCAATAGCCTATTTTTGTGCTTAGTGAGAAAGGAAAGACTACAAAAAAATGTAGAATGAACCATGCAGTTATATGGGGCAACAAGATCATAACAATAACCCTGACAAAATATATTTTGTGAGTCAAACTGCTATGCAGTTAACTATCTAAATGTAAAACAAGCCTTCACCTCTAAAAATTTAAAAAGCAGCAGCCTAGTGAAACATAAGTATTTAGGTGTAGTTATTTTCCCTTTAAGGGTTGTTTTCCCTGCGTAAAAACGCTACTTGTAGTGCTCAATCTCTTTAGACCAGTTGTAACGCTTGTCTTTGGCTTTAACGATATCACTTAAAAAAATAACATTTACTAACAATTGGGCATTGGGTCATTGGTGAGCTCAACGGAGTGTTACACTGTGCACCAGGGTTTCATTCTCAAAATGGTCTTCCCCACCTAACAGGGTTCTAATCTGAAGGCAATATGTGCCATCTACAGAGCGTAAGTTTCGAAGAGGTGAGGCTATGTCTAAGTCCCAGGAAAATATGGTAGTAAACATACCTTCCATACCTAGCACAAAAACCTAACGACATGGACATATGTTCTTTTCGGGATATGTTTCTTGTATCACTCACTTGCATTAAAAAGTAATAAAAAGAAATGAACACTGAGTTTCACGGCCAACCATATGCTTAACCCTAAGCAAAAACAGTCCCCTAGTGTAGCAACCTCATAAAAAATAATTAATCCTTAAACAATGGGAAGCAAACTATCATAATGCATGTAGCTATAAATAAGATTTAATCGAGGGTTTTTGAAAAAATTAAAGGTTTATCCTTGAAATTGATGACAATCTAGATTATGAAGATGACATGAAAATTCCTGATCGGATACAGAACAACAAGGTTGAATATTAAATATTTCCTTCGTTTAACAATTGTTGTGTGAAGAATATTTATAGAATAATCATCTCAATTTGAGAAGAAAAAACCACTTAGTTAATTTAGAAGCAAAGTTTGTTTTGAAATGGGTTGTGTAGTCCATTTTAATAAACAAACCCACCTAGTGTATTTAAAAAATACTCGTTCACTACTTGGCCTTCTAACTCCTCCACCTGTGATTTTCAATTAACATTCTCATCTATTTATTTATCTTCCCCATTGTGCAAGAGCTGAATTCTGTGTGAAGAGCAGCCCCTTGGGCAGGCGGCGGTAGATCAGGAGGTGGAGGAGTCTTGGTGTTGGAGCTACCAACATGTCAGGGGATCTCCCCAGTAAGAAGTCCCAACGAGACCTCAGACCATTTGGAGTTGGAGTCCCAGTTGTGGGTAGTGCCCTATCGCCTTCACTACGGTTGCACGCAGAGGTAAGTAAGATTTCCTTGTTGGAAGCAAGGGTGTGACCTTGCACCAAGTCAAGGAAGGTGCATGAAAGGCTCTAACACAAGGAAGGGGGGAAAAGTGCACCCCTTAGAAGCCTGTGATAGCACGCAACTTGAAAGGGAACACACGAGTTGAAAGACATCACAAGATGGAAAGAAGGATAATTTATGATCCAAAGTGATGGATTATACCAAAAACACGCTTCGATAATATTCATATAAACACATACGAAATAGTCCATACATATATGCATAAATTACAGCTGCATATATCATTATAGTAACGAGGATAGCCAAACTACAATGACAACATATGCATGAAATGTGTTGGCTTTGTTATATTAAAAGAGTGAAAGATCCAATCATACATACAACCATGACAACCACTAAACCTGATAGCCGAACATTGCAGTCATTGCCGCCTGCTCCTCCAAAGAGATATACTAGCTCTGCACTGTGGAGAAGCCAAGGTTTGTTACAATACACTCCAAGCTTTCTCTAAGTTATACCCGTCAGAAGCTTATCTCCCGAAATCTTGTATAATGAGTTATGAGGTTCTATATATAACAAAGCATGGGGTGACCCTTGAAATTCCCCTTTGTGACTCTTCAACTACCCTCATGACTCTTCAACTTACACATGATTGTTTACATTCTACTATTGACACTCGGTCTTTCACTTTACAACATGTTTAAAATCCAATCTACACATATACCCATGTGAGAGAAAAATGGACTTGAGTAATCCATGCAAGACATCGTTAGGACTCAAACATCTATGGGAAGACTAACTCGTCGACATCCTCTTGGTGGTCGATGGTAGCGAATTGATGCCAAGCTTGGTAGTCTATTATGGTGTCCGCGTACTCTGTGGTGACATCCTTCTGAAAGCGAACTCTTGCCTCCAATGCATCCGGGTACACGAATTTGGCACCTCTGTCAAAATCATCGGATAGCATGTGCATCATGGTCTTGAGTTCAGCCAGACCAACAACATACTGGTGTATAGTGTCTGCATTCATCTGCAAGTCTGCACTAGTGGCTATGCGCATCAACTAATAAAAGTACATGTCCAACTCCATTCGGACTTGGTTCTTTGTTTTCGCCTCAATGAGTGTGCCAATGGATGGGATCGCATGCGTGCGCACAATGACATCCATGCTCCTGAACACTCGTGCATGTCAAGCCTATAAGATGGTGATGAATTGTGGGAGTTCCTCATAGTTCCAGATCTAACTCTAGATGTGTGCCTTCAACTCCACTGCCTTTGGCTTCTTCATCTTTGGCAAGTGCAATGGGTCTCCCTTGTACCTCATAGTCCATATCTACATGTGATCAACAACAATGTGTATGTCTAACAATATGTGTGCTCTCCTAGTACAATGCTACTTCCAACCGTTAAGATGGACAACTGACTTATGCATGGTGATGAACCTGAAGTACAACTTCCGCATGACTGTCTCAAGAGATGATACTTCATCTAGTATCGCTTTCTTCAACTTTTTCTAGAAGATGTTGTAGCTTGCTCTTCTCCCTGCTTGGCCGCTGGTAGATCCTTAGCCATGCGCTCATTCTCAGCTATCAAGAATCTAACACTTGCACTAGTGGCTTCGACATATGCCTTGGTAACATCAGCCAATGCGGCTGGATGTCTACACACATTGAACACGATCACTCGCTCTTCAAACTACGCAGGAGATAAATGGACATTCGGAGTGGGCACTCTGTATGACTGCGCAAATCTGTGTTGTGACTCGTCAAAGGATATGTTGTACACATCTGCTTCTGGATTGTCCTCAATGATTTCAGTGTCTCCTTAATCGGTTGGGACTTAATCTGGTTCTGAATATGGTGAATTTGATGGAGTGACCTCTTCGTTCTTAGGCATGAGGTCAATGTCCTAATCCAGTTCAGGCTAAACCACATCCATGTCCATCTATTCCAACATTTGTTCAATCTCCTGAGAAAAGTCTTACTCGTGCAATTGCTCACCCCGTTTCCTATTTGCGAACTATTCCGATGAATCAATAATCTGTATGGGCGCAGTTTCATCAATGTGTGCATGATGTGCCTCCTATTGTTCCTATTCCTGTTGCGCTTCCTTCTCTCTTATGCACAACTCCTATTCTTCTCTTAACTGTTTCTTCAACTCCCACAACTCCTTTTCTGCCTCCTCCAACTTTTGCTTCTCCCTCTACCTTTGCACAATCCTTTTTTTGCACTCTCGCCTCTTTGCCTCAATCTCCAAAGTTTCTCTTAACACAAGTGCATATGCTTTGCACTTGCATCTTTTCTTCGCCTCTACGTTGTCGGCAACCTTCCTCTTTCCTTTGTCAAGTGTAGGTTTGTTTCCCTCTATTGCTGTTGATGTTGCTACTCTCTGCGATGTTCTTGCCTTTTGCGCAACTAGCCACTCTACGACCATTCTAACCGGTTCATTGAGCCTTGAAAAGTTATAGCAATATCTCCATGGATCTTCCTCAGGCCAATGACATGCCCCGTGGATCCAAGGATGATACACTCTCGTACAATCGTCTTCTACTAAGTGATGCGAGTCATATGGATTGAAACTTCTGGTGCCAAAGATGAATCTCTTGAATTCCTTCATCTTGGCCTTAGCATGATTGAGATTCTGGATCTCATACAACTTGATCTGCAAAGGAAGAGTGGGCCAAGGTGCCTTCTTCTTCCTATCCAGTCTTGCTGACAACCCTGTTGAGATGTGATACGCAACCTCTTGCATGACTAGATTATCCATGGAAAACTTCGATAAAACATGTGGATCCTTCTTCGTGTTGTACATCCGGATGAAAGTGCCAAGGGGTGAGGCATAACAATCTGCTATGTTAACCAATGCCTCCATCACGTCCTGTGGCATGCAAGGTGATCATTATCAAAGATCATCCTATACACCGTGGTGATGAAGTGGTCTGATAGTTGTATTATAACTCCACGTAAGCTGCACTCGCAGAACAACTTGCAATAGGCATGGACAAAGGATTCTGAAGGTGTCCATGCCCAACCCAAGCCAGGGAACTGCTAACGAACATATATTTCATCAAGTATGTAAGCGGACATGAAAATATTTTCTTGCCGACCCTTGGGAAGATGTAAAGCATTTGTTACTGGTCCCTTTACCTGGAGAGCCAACATGTCATACCAATTGAAAGATCTTCCTTCATTCGCCAGCTAATCCAACCAATCACCCAACTTTGTGGGAATGCTTTTGTACTCTCTTGGCCGTATAAGTGGCATGAAAAGATGACCAAGATATGATAAGCCTTCCACATTATCTTTGTCTTGTAAACTTGGTTGGGCATTGTCCTAAACTTATATGTCTCTTTCACTAAGCTTTTCAAGATGTCCCTTGAGTTTGCACTATTGTTAGGCCTGGTGAATGGTGCATCCATTGTGACCACTAGCTACAACAAGTGATATATCGCCTGAAAGTACTTTTCCCTGAAGGTGGTAAGTTTTGTTCCATTGACATTGATCAACACCATTGTCTATGGATCAATATGCGAGACAATCCAGTGGATCATAACTGCGCATAGAAACGCGGGATACTTGCATGCAACCCGGTACAAGCCAAACTTATGTATGTTGACATAGACTCTGTGGTCCTCTTGATTCTCCTCAAAGGTGCCTGAGAAGATGTCATTGATTTCCTACCATTTCATCTTGATCTCTTTGTTTATGAACAACTTAGTATCTTCATAGATGGGCAAGCTCATAAAAATTTGCTCGACCACATCTCCAGTTGTGCTCTCAATGGTGTCCTTTGACCCTGCTCTCTTGGAAGCCATTGTACCTATAATATTGAGAGATTGTTGAACACCTGTGATACCTGGAGACAAAGCAACACTCATGGCAAGAAAAATGTTAGTTTAAAACCAAAGCAACTTGAGGACAGACATGCAACACACCTGGGTGATGGACTGGAAAATTTATGCAATTTTCACCGGGAGGTTGGGAGACTGACTGTCAGAACTATGCAGAACATGGTCCTGACTGTGATTGAGCTAACTAACTGCTGAAAATGTGCAGAGCACAGTCGAGCTTGGCTTGCTAAGGATTGGAACTGCTCAATGCATAGTTTTAGTCAACATGAATGCAACCTAATAAAACTACATTGCGCAATCTAGGGGGCCAACGGGGCACTGCCTCTCAGACTTGCGTAGAACAAGCATGGGAGGCCAGTGTGAGGCAAACTCTGTGCAATTTTTGGGAGATAGCCTTCCATCCCATAAATGCGCAGTGCAAGCTGGGCAAGACAGGGTTCGGGCCAAGGCAGCTCAGACCCACCGATGGGTGACTAAAAACAATAAAGGTTGAATGCATGTGTGAAGCTCGGTGAAGACATGAGTGAATGAACATGCATGCAATCAATGAGTGTGGGATTCAGTAAAACGGGAAAAACAACTAAGTGTGTGAAGAGAGTCACTGCAACGACGACCGTCAATGCAGAAACAATCTCATGCATGCGACAACAAGGAGATGCAATGGGAAACTTGAAACAATGCTTCTACCTAACATGCATTAAAATGAATGCAGACATTCAATGAAAACAAACAAACAACACTCACACAAGCCGAAACACAAAAAGCGACAGAAAAGCAACAAAAGACATGAAAAGTGGACATGCCCAGAGAAAGTTGAGATGAGTGTGCCGAAGGTTCTTAGATGCAATGGGGAATGCCAAAGCTCCAAGATCTAAGTGAAGATGAGCTCTGAAGTGTCAAATAAATCATTTTAACAAGATCGAGGCTAATGACGCGCATGCCACAAATATAGGAAAAAACGACACTTGATGGGAGGTTTCTAAAACAACTTTTGAATGTAACCCCAACTGCTAAAAATAGATCCCTAAAATATAGGGATTGTTTTTTCTTTTTTTCTTTTTCAGGGAAAAATTGCCCATGCATGCAAAGAAAGATTTCTCAGTCATGGAGGGAACCGGTCAACTTGGGAGCACATGAAACAGACAACAAACCTCTAGATGACTTCTGTGTAGTTTTTGGGCTGAGTGGATCTAGCTGCCCCTCAAGCTCTGCTCAATTTCTAGACTAAAGCCAAGGTTGTCAACCAGAAGTGGGCAAATTGTGAGAGAAAGCTCAGTGATGGCCCACTCTACATAAATTTCAAAGGGAAGGTAGTTTGCTTGCTCTACACATTTCTGGAGAGTAGTAGGTTGCGTTGATGCTCTATGCAATTCTGGAGAGCAAGGCTGGTTTCCTTCCAATTCTGCGCAATTCTGCAAGTGAGCACAAGAGTTGGTCAAAAACCAAGTCTTAGGATGTCAGCTTGCGAGTGAACGGAAAACAAGTTAGCAAACACAAGCTGATAAGTTAAAGAAACTCAACTAAAGCATATGTACCTGGGTAGTGTAAGACATGATGCTAAGGATGGTTGGCAGGGAGGCTCCAAAACGAAGCTACGGAAAAATTTTGGAGGATGGTTGTAGTGCTACAACATTGGAGACATAATAATAGAACTCCAGCTCTCTGAATGGACCTTGTTTCGTGAAAATAAAGTCTAACTCCTCCAGAAGTATTGTTCGATTCTCTGATTATTGTGGTTTCCACACTAGCTTGAGTGAAAGATGTAGCACCTGCCATGCTCTTTATTGGTCAACACACATTCCAAGCCAAGTCAACTTAGTTTTTTCGATTGGGGATGAGGGGTATATTGGTGTGCACAAATAATATGACTGTTAAAGTTTAAGTTTCATCTCTGGTGTTGCTCTGTTGCCAGTAGGCCTAGACAGTACCCTGATGGAGTCACGTAGGAACAAAATCATCGCTCCACTGCTAGAGACCCTGACAGAGTTACTTGCATCACCTCTCGATGTAGGGAGTCTTTCTCTTCTTTCTCCTTATTCATTTTTTTCAAAATTTTCATATTTGTATATAACTGTGCATAGGCACTTATTTATTTCAGAGGTGGAAGAGGGATCTTGACTTATTGAGAGAAGAGGAGGTTATTCCTTCAAATAAGTATGTTATATATACCTCTGACATACATGTTAAGGTTTTCCCTCTAACCTTACTCTACTTGACTGAGCTGACAAGGGTTAACCCAAAACAACCAACTAGAGTAGTTGGTACTAGTTAGAGTGCAAGAGTTGTGTTTTCACCAAGATTCACTTCAAATAGAACATATTTTTCATTGGTGTATCATTGACTGATGACAACAAGTTCTGCATAAAGAGAGAGGACGACAAATAACCAAGTGTAGATAGTTGCACAAGTTCTCTTGTACTTTACCCTGCTTATCTTAAGAGTCAAACATAGTTTCATGCGAAACTAACCTATGGATGTAAATAAGCAACGAAACAATAAAGAAAAGGCAAGAAGTAAATGCGAAAGAAAAACAAGTAAGCAAATAAGGAAATAAATCAAACAAATAAAGAAAACAAGCAAACATGCATGCAAGCAAACCAGACAAAAAGAAAACACTACTCCTACTCCTAAGCTAATGGTGCATGGGTTTTCTCACGTGAAGTGATATTTCCAATGCAGCCACTGGTGCATTGGTTGACCCATGTTGGTGAACGCATGGTTCATGAAAAGCACAGTCAAGCAAACCAACAAACATGAAAGATATAACAATGAAGACAAACACACTCCAAGTTTAAATAGGTCCACAGAAAAGAAAAGAGTAAAAGCACACGACAAGCACTATGTGGACATAACATGATGTTGTGACACCTTGCATGTAGATGATAAGCATATTCACTCGCTTGACTATGACAAACAAGAAAACATGAGAAAAAAGACTACTTACGTCTTGCAAGTGTGCTTGTTGTGTATGACTCCTCCAATGCATAAGCGATGGGATCATGTGATTCAGGTGGAGGAAGTGAAATTTGTGTGTTGGATTGATCTTCAATGCATACATATGAGTGATAAGGAGCCTTGAGTAGTTCAACAATTTCCTGATCGGAAGTGAAACTAACCTCAGGACAGAAAGGGCCTGGCATAACCATTAGCTCGGGCTGAAGTGCCTCGATAGCCTGCGGTGTTTCGACTTCATCAACAATCATAAATAGGTGGCTTTGAAATATCAACAATGATTGAATCAACATCGTGATCGAATACACTGGAGTAAAGAGATCACGACAACTATGATCAGAAAAATCAATGAGTTCATCGGAATCCTTATGATCTGATGAATCATACAGAGGGGTAGATGAGAAGTAAGAATGTTCACACTCTGCATTTCCGGAAGAACTAGATGAACAATCAAGCAAATTTCCAATGAAATATTTGTCCTCTCTGCTGTCAAATGATGGAGTTACATCGTGTGTGTTCTGCAAATGATCGGAAGTAGATGCATCCATGGATGAATTTACACAAGAAAATCAGAGATAGCAAAATCACCAAAGATGCCAGGAAAAAGTGGAGGAGGCATGGACAGAAGGGAGTCATCCTTCACCGCGGGTTGATGCTTATATTCCTAGTCATTCTCATCGTAAATGACAATGCAGGTTGGTTGTGCAACATCAACTCTGTCAATAGCTTGGTCCTCGTTCAATCCAGGTGTAGAGTTTGGAATGAAAGAATACAAGACAGTGCCATCCAGAGGATCAACAAAACGTGGAGAGGGAGGTTGAGGTAACAACTACATATGACAACCCATGGGCTTCCCAACCAAATATGCACATAAATTAAGAGTAGTGAGGGTGGAAGCATGTACCAGCTGAATAAATGTTTGTGCACACTCTCCCACATCACTCTGTGGGGGTGGAGCTATTTGATGAGGGGAAGGCTTACATTCACTTGTGAAAGCAACTATGTCCGCTTGTGATTGCATAGTCCATCATCGAAGTATGTTGAGCGAGGTTTGAGCTTTTTGTTCACTTTGGGACAGATTGATTTGTGACAGACATATTCAAATATGTCCATGAGATATTGGAGTTTCATCTGAATTTTCGAAGCTTCAAACATGAGTAAACAGAAGCGCTTCCAAAAATCCATAGGTGATCCATGCGGGGACTTCTGTTGTTTTAACATTTTCTTGTCAAGAGCTTCAGGATCAAAATGGTGAAAAAAATATTCGATTAGATCACTGAACTGCTTAAATGAGTGCACGCAATATACATACATGCGTAAATTATAGCTACATACATCATTAGAGTAACCAGGATAGTCGAACTACAATAACAACATATGCATGAAACTTGTTGGCTCTGTTATATTAAAAGAGTGAAACATATAATCATACATACAACCATGACAACCACTAGCCCTGATAGCGGAACATTACAGTCACTGTCGCCTACTCCTCTAAAGAGATATACTAGCTTTACATTGTGGAGAAGCCAAGGCTCGTTACAATACACTCCAAGCTTTCTCTAAGTTATACCTATCAGAAGCTTGGCTCCCAAAATCATGAACAATGAGTTATGAGGTTCTATATATAGCAAAGGGTGGGGTGACCCTTGACATCCCCCTTTGTGACTCTTCAACTACCCTCATGACTCTTCAACTTACACATGACTATTTACATTCTACTATTGACACTTGGTCTTTCACTTTACAACATGTTTACAATCCAATCTGCACATGTACCCATATGAGAAAAAAATGGGCTTGAGTAAGCCATGCAAGGCATCACTAGGACTCAGACAGTTGTGAGAAGACTAACTCATCAACATCCTCTTGGTGGTTGATGGTAGCAAATTGATGCCAATCTTGGTAGTCTGTTATGGTGTCTGTGTACTCCATGGTGACATCCGTCTAAAAGCGAAATCTTGCCTCTGTTGCATCTAGGTACACTGATTTGGCACCTATTTCCAACTTTTCGGATAGCATGTGCATCATGGTCTTGAGTGTAGCCAGACCAGCAACATACTCGTGCATAGTGTTTGCGCTTATCTACAAGTTTTCATTGGTGGCTATGCACATCAACTGATCGAAGTACATGTCCAACTCCAGTCGGATTTGGTTATTTTCTTTCACATTGGTGAGTGTGCCAATGGATGGGATCACATGGGTGCACACGGTGAAATGCATGCTCCCGAACACTCGTGCATGTGAAGCTTGTAAGTTGGTGATGAGATGTGGGAGTTCCTCATAGTTCCAAATCGAACTCTAGATGTGTGCCTTCAAATCCACTGCCTTTGGCTTCATCATCTTTGGCAAGTGCAATGAGACTCCCTTGTACCTCATTGTTCATATCTACATGTTATCAATAGCAGTTTGTATGTCTAACAAGATGTGTGCTATCCTAGCACATCGCTGCTGCCAACCGTTAAGATGGGAAACTGACTTATGCACGGTGACGAACCTAAAGTACAACTTCAACATGACTATCTTGAGAGGCGATACTTCATCAAGTATCACTTCCTTCAACTCTGCTTTGACAGATGTTGTAGCTTTCTCTTCTCCCTGCTTGGCCGCTTATATCTCCTTAGCAATGCACTCATTCTCAGCTATCAAGAATCTAACACTTGATCTGGTGCCTTCGACATATGCCTTGGTAGCATCAGCCAATGTGGCTAGAGGTCTGTGCACATCGGACACGATCATGCATTCTTCACACTACACAAGAGATACATGGACATTCAAAGTGAGCACTCTGTGTGATTTCACAACTCTATGTTGTGACTCGTTGAAGGATATGTTGTGCACATCTTCTTTTGGATTGTCCTCAAGGATTTCAGTGTCTCCTTGATTTCTTAGGACTTTCTCTGCTTCTAGATTTGGCGAAGCTGATGGAGTTACCTCTTGGTTCTTAGGCATGAGGTCAATGTCCTGATTCAGCTCAAGTTGAACCACATCCATGTCCATCTGTTCAAACATATGTTCAATCTCCTGAGCAAAGTCCTTCTCCTGTGACTGCTCACCCTGTTTTCTATTTTCTAGTTGTTCGGATGAATCAATAACCTATATGGGCACAAATTCATCAGTATGTGCATGTTGCGCCTCCTATTATTCGTATTCCTATTGTGCTTCCTTCTCTCTTCTACACAACTCCTGTTCTTCCCTTAACTGTTGCTTCAACTCTTGCAACTCCTTTTCTACCTCCGCTAGGTCTACTTCTCCCTTTGCCTTTGTGCAATCCTTTTGTCACGTTTTCGCCTCTTTATCTAAATATCCAAAGCTACTCTTAACACAAGTGGATCTACTTTGAACTTGCATATTTGCTCCACCTTTGTGTTGTTGGCAACCTTCCTCTTGCCTTTGTCAAGTGCGGTTCTATTGCCCTCTATTGCTACTTATGTTACTTCTCTCTAAGATGTTGTTTCGTTCTACGCTGCTAACCACTTAATAGCCATTTTGACCAGTTCTTTGAGCCTTGAGAAGTTATAGAAGTATCTCCATGGGTCTTCCTCAGGCCAATGACATGCCATGTGGATCCAAGGATGATACACTCTCGTAGAGTGGCCTTCTATTAAACAATGTGGGTCATATGGATTGAAACTTATCGTTTCGAAGATGAATCTATTGAATTCGTCCATCTCGACCTCAACATGCTTCAGATTTTGGATTTAATACAACCCAATCTGCAAACGAAGAGCGAGCCAAGGTGATTTCTTCTTCCTATCGAGCCTTGATGAAAACCCTATCAAGATGTGATACACAATCTCTTGTATGACCAACTTATCCATGGCAAACTTTGGTAAAAGATGCGGAGCCTTATCTGCATTGTACATCCAGATGAAGGTGACAAGGGGTGAGACATACCAATCTGCTATGTTAACCAATGCCACCATCGCTACTTGTCACATGCAAGGTTGATCCTACTCAAAGATCATCTTGTACACCAGGGTGACTAAGTGGTCTAATAGCTGTATTATAACTCCATGGAAGTTGCACTCTGAGAACGAATTGCAATATGTGTGCACAGAGGTTTCTGAAGGTGTCCAAGCCCAAACCAAGCCAGGGAACTACTGAAGGGCACAAATTGCATGAATTATGTAAGCGGACATGAAAATATTTTCTTGCTAACCCTTAGGCAGATGTCGGGCATCCGTTACTTGTCCCTTCAGCTATAGAGCTAACCTGTCAGACCAATTGAAAGGTATTCCTTCGTTCGCTAGCCGATCCAACACAATCACCCAACTCTGTAGGAATGTTTCTGTACTATCTTGGTTGTATAAGAGGCATGTGAAAATGACCAAGAGTTGATAATCCTTCTGCAGTATCTTTGTCTTGTCAACTTTGTTGGGTGTTGTCCTGAACTTAGATGATTCTTTCACCTAGCTTTTCAAGATGTCTCTTGAGTTTGCACTGCTGTTGGGCTTGGTGAAGGGTCCATCCATTTTCACCACCAGTTGGGGAAAGTGATACATCACTTGAAAGTCCTTTGCCCTAAAGGTAGCAAGTTTAATTCCACTTACACTATTCAACACCATTTTCTATGGATCAGTATGTGAGACAATCTAGTGGATCATGTTTGCGCATGGAAACATGGGATACCTGCATGCAACCCGATACAAGCGAGGATTATGTATTTTGACATAGACTCTATGGTCCTCGAGATTCTCCTCAAAGTTTCCTGGGAAGATGTTATTAATGTCCTGCCATTTCATCTTGATCTCATTGTTTATGAACAACTTAGTATCTCCATAAATGGGCAAGCTCATAGATATTTGCTCAAACACATCTCCAGTTGTTCTCTCAATGGTGTCGTTTGACCATGCTCTCTTGGAAGCCATTATACCTATACTACTTAGAGACTGTTGAACACCTGTGATACTTGGAGACAAAGAAACACTCATGGAAAGCAAACTGTGAGTGGAAAACCAAAGAAACTTGAGGATAGACATGCAACACACTCAGGTGACATTTGGAAAATTTGTTCAATTTTCACCGGGAGGCTGGGAGACTAACTGCCAGAACTATGATGAACACAGACCAGACTGTTAGTGAGCTGACTAACTACTGAAAATGCATAGAGCATAGTCCAACTTGGCCTTCTGAGGACCGAAACTGCGCAGACCATAGTCTAACTTGGCCTGCTGAGAACCAAAACTACGCAATCCACAGTTTTAGTCAGCATGAGTGCAACCTGGTAAAACTAAATTGCGCAATTTCGAGGGCCAATGGGGCACTACTTCTCAGAATTGAGTAGATAAAACTTGGGAGGCCAGTGTGAGGCAAGATCTATGCAATTTCTGGCCAAGGAAACTCAGACTCGCAGATGGGCGACTGAAAACAGTAAAGATTGAATGCATGTGCGAAGTTGGTTGCATACATGAGTGAATGAACATGCATGCAATCAATGAGTGAAGGATTCAATAAAATGGTAAAAATAACTAAGTGTGTGAAGTGAATTGCCACATTGACAACCGTCATTGGAGAAACAGTGTCATGCATGCGACAGTAATGAGATGCAATGGAAAACTTGAAACAATGATTCTACAAGCTAACATGCATTAAAACGATAGTATTTGCTCAATGAAACCAAGAAAACAACACTCACACAAGATGAAACACAAAAAGTGACAGAAATGCAACAAAGGACATCAAAATCAGACTTACCCCGTAAAATCTAAGCTGAGTGTGCCGAAGGTTCCTAGATGTGATGGGGAATGCTAAAGCTCCAAGATCAAAGTGAAGAATGAGCTGTGAAGTGTTGAATAAATAGTTTTGACAAGATCGAGGCTTATGATGCACATGCCACAAATCTAGGAAAAAGCAACACTTTGCCGGAGGTTTCTAAAACAGATTTTGCATGTAACCCCTAGCTGCTAAAAATAGATCCCTAAAATCTAGGGATTCTTTTAGATTTATTTATTTTTCACGAAAAAGTTGCCTATGCATGCAAAGCAAGATTTCTAAGTCCTGAAGGGAACCGGTCAACTTGGGAGCACATGCAACAGACAACAAGCCTCTAGATGACTTCTACATAGTTTCTGGGCTTAGTGGCTCTGGCTACCCGTCAAGCTCTGCGTAATTTTTGGACCGAAGCCAAAGCTATCAGCCAGAAGTGCGCAAATTCTTAGAGAAAGCCTAGTGATGGGATGCTCTGCGTAATTTTCAAAGGGAAGGTGGTCTTCTTGCTTTGCACATTTCTGGAGAGGAGTAGGCTGCCTTGATGCTCTGTGCAATTCTGGACAACAAGGCTAGTTTCTCTCCAGAATTCTACAAGTGAGCACAAGAGCCAGTCAAAAACCGAGTCTTGAGATCCCAGCTTGCGGGTGAACGACAAACAACTTAGTGAACACAAGCTGATAAGCCAAAGAAACTCAATTGAATCATATTTACTTGGGTAGTGAAAGACATGTTGCTAAGGATGGTTGGTAGGGAGGCTCTAAAACGAAGCTAAGGAAAAATTTTGGAGAATGGTTGTAGCCACTACAACAAGGAGGCAAAGAGATTATAACTTGTAAGCCATTTTATTCCAATTTTTCTTTCTTGTTTGGAACTACTTCTATGTCATTGTCTCCTTCTTCTTCAGAAGAAGAAGCATATGAAGTCTTGAGAGCTTCCATGCTTTGTCGGATAAAATTCACAATTCACATGCCCATGCTATGTCTATTTCCGCGCATCCCCCTATTCAGTTTCTTTCAGTGATGGAATGCTTACCTGCGAATTAAGGATCATAAGGATCTCTGGGAAGTCCACCGGATGGTTAGGAGAAGGCACCCACATGAAATGATGAAACAATTTAGCCATCCACAACTGAACAATCCTCAGCCCCAGTTTTTTTATTAAGATAAAAATGTAACATGTAAATAGTATTCGAAAAATGGAAAGAAGAAAACACAGGATAAACTTCATTGTACCAATTCTTTAATTATAATAAACTTCACTTTACTAATGATTTGTTTGTTGGGATTGTTATCCATACCCATGAAGAACCAACCTCGTGAGAACTGGTTCGCTCAATCTGGGCCCAACTTCGTAGGTTAACAGAAGTTTCTGAATTTTTTAGTTCATTCACCATTTATGAATACTGTAAGTTTATTGTTAAAATGTGAATTTGACATTCTTACCATAAATTTATTGTTGTTTGCTTCTCAAATCATCCGCTCCCTTCTCAAAATAGTAATGGACTTCTTTATTCATATTTAATAAGAGATAATTCTCTGTTTATACAGGAGGTCTATACATGGCATAAAAGGTTTGGGTTTTCTAAGGAGACTTCCCCAGTAACCAATTTCTAGCTCTCTTCCACATTAGGAAGATAGAAATCACATTTCCAAATCCAATCCCCAGCGATATTACTAATTCTATCAATGGTATATTTTCATTCATATGATGCCATCATATTTGTACTTTAATGTGTTCACTATTTATGGTAGTAATACCTTAATTTGTTGACTTTTCTTTTAGATTGCATCAATCTAAAGGGCACTCCACAAACCCAAATTCCCTTGAAATGAAGATGCATTGAAAGTTGAAAATTGTGTGCATGATGCGATTAACCTCGAAAGTTTGTTAGATGAAACATTTTAAAACTTCAACCAATGTAACTTAGATATTTCTTCTGGAATTGGTCCAGTCAAATTATTTTTGGCCAAATCCAACACTTCCAAATTTGATATGTTACTAAGAGAGGTGGGTATTGACCCTTCAAATTGGTTCCAAGATAAATTGAGCAAAAACAAGCTACTCAGACTTCCTATGCTTGTGGGTATTTTCCCTATAAGATTATTGCCAGATAAATCAAAGATAGTGAGGGCCAGTAACACATATGGTAGATTATATTCACTACCGATCATTTGAATTGTGATTTCTTCAAATATTGTATTTTCTGGTGCATTGTGATTTCTAGAAATCACTTCATTATTTTTCAAAGATATATTGATTGCAAATCCTTGAAGTCTCTCAAGAGAACATGGGATTTTCCCACTAAATTTGTTATTAGATAAGTCCAACCAATGAAACTTGGTAAAATTTATGATCCATTTTGGAATGTCACCATGAAAGTTATTATTCCCAATGCATAAAACATTTAAATTATGAAAAGATGGCAAATAAACATGAGTTTCCCCGATCAATTCATTTTTACTTAAATCGATTAGATCGATATTGGTACAAGCGCTAGAGATGTGGGCAAAGTCCTAGATATGATGTTGGAGTAAGTGAAACCGAGCTGCTAATATTATCTAGAATACCTCCAAAATTATTATTATTATGTATGTTTATATCACTGAGAAATTTTAATTGACCTATGCTATGGGGAATACATCCACTTAAAATGTTTGAATTCAAATCTATAAATGTAAGATTTATAAGATTTCTTATCCCTTTTGGAATTGTACCTCTAAGATTGTTGTTCCCCAAAGGAAGTGATTTAAGATGGCTCAAATTTGTAATGGTTCTAATATACCACCACTAAACTTATTTGTACCAAGATTTAGGTAACTCAATTGACTCAAATTGCCAATGGCTTCAGATATGCATCTTGTGAAACTATTTGAACTGAGAGATAGTAGCCTAAGAGGGGAAGTTGGAATATGATCATGGGTAATGGGCTTTGAATTATGTTCCCACTTAAATCCAACCACACATGCTTGTTGCAGTTCCCTATTTCAGAAGGGATAGAACCTGAAATATTACCCCTTCGAATATCATTGGCTTCATCAGATTTACTAATGTAGAGAATCTCACTATTAATATCCAGATTTCTAAGTTTCCTAAAATTGCCAAATTGGGGTGGGAAGCTGTTGAACAACCGATTCTTCCCAAAACTTGAATATTTGAGTGAAGAGCAGCTTGCCAAAGAAGGAGGGATAATGCCCTCCAGATTGTTGAAGGTGAGTTGGAGTGACTCTAATTTCTACAACAAACCCAATTCAACTGGGATTCTCCCAATCAAATCATTCGAAAAAATGTCGAGATATGATAGCTCACTACAATTTCTCAGAGTTAGAGGTATGTGCCCACTTAATGAGTTCTCTTCAAGGTAAACGAATATTAGACTTCTCATCAAACCAAAAGTGGAAGGGATGGGACCACTCAGATTAGAGGGACCAATCGTCAAGTCATGGAGAGATATGCAATTTCCAATTGAATTTGGAAGACTTCCACTAATACCATAAATCTTTTCCAAAAAGAGATGTTCCAACTCGACTAGACAACTAATATCTGATGGTATGGGCCCTATTAGACTGTTACAAGCAAGGTCTATCCATTTAAGACGTGTAGTTAAACAATGATCTTGGGATAGATCTCCCAAGTCAATTAAAAATGAGATCGAGTATTGCCAATGCTTTAAGTTGCGTGAATTCTGGTAAAATTCCTCCCATTAAATTATTATTAGAAAGATTCAACATATGCAATAAGGAGAGGTTGCCTAGAGATGGTGAAAGTGTACCCCCAAATTTCAATTTAGGATCCACCTTGTATATAAAATCATCCAGCCTAGGAAGTACTATGGCAATGACCCTTCTAGTGTGTGGCCTACACGTAATGTCGTACCAAGAGCATACATCCTTTGAATTCTCAGTTGTCCAATTGGAAAGATTTCCAGATGGATTCGATTTGATATGCATTTTAAAGGAGAGAAGAGCCTCCAAGTCGTTTTTTTCGTGAAGGTCGATGGATGAAAGAAATTCGTGGCCATCCTCCAACATATTGCACCCATTCAAAACAAGTTCATTAGAGAAAGAATCAGTGCGATGAGAACTGAATCCACCCACGTACCCATAAACACGATCACCATACAATCCATTTTACCGGGAATATGAGTTCCTAGTTGCGTAATTTATATCATTTGCATCTATGGAGGCCGCCACAACAAGGAAGCCTACAAACATCAGAATAGCCATTTCTCCCTCTCCAAAACTCAAACATCCCTCAAATGTTAGTGAGCTGTGTGATCTTTAGGTTACATATATATAAAAGGGGAGCAACCCAGTTCAACAACAATGAGGTGGACAGTGGAAGCCACAAAGAAATCGTTGTATTGAGCATGAGATTCTAAAGTTGAATGGACGTGCTTACGTGGTGGTCGATGAATCTAGGAACAGTTTCGTGAGGTAAAACCTCATAATAAAACACCTTCGATGTAATTAGTCTTGGAGCTTACTTAAAAATTTGATATTCGTGAGAAGCCAAAGATAGATTAATTTGTGTATCGAGCCTTACTTTATGTCTTTATTTGAGCACCTCAACCTAAATGCACATGAAGATTGATTAGTACTAGACCTTGTCCCATAATGCCATGCTTTCACCTACAACTAGAGAAATATGAGTTACTTCTAGAAACTTAATATTGCAGGACAAAATAAATTGAACTTTGTATCCCTTGTAATGGCGGTATGACTACGTCCTTATACATAAAAACTCAAATATTAACATTAAAAATCCACACAATATTTATATACTAGTATCAAATTAATAACCCGACCAAAAAATATTGCACTTAAAAATGACACAATAATCACAAATAATAATCTTAATAAAAATTCCTCTAATTAATTTATATTTTAAATAGACAAATAATTACGATTTTTTTATATTATATATTTTTTTATAAATAAATATAAATTTATAAAATAATCTATATTGAAGTTTTAAAAGTTTTGGACATTTCAAATTCCATGTATTATCGTGATATTAAATGTAAGAGTCCCTACCATGAAACGAACACAAATAAAGTGACAATTAAAGTCACTTGATGGAACTTGGTATTTAAAAGGAAAATGCAAGTGCTATCCATATAAGGGAAGAGGCCCACCTGTGCCTATCGTGAGGGCATTGTTGGTATTATGAATATGATTTTTAAATCATTGCAAAACGAGTTGACTAAGGAAATAGATTTGGGTCCCACAAGAATAAGTTGTATGATTTTTTAAACATGGATAGCGTTAAATTTCAATGAAGTAGACTCGGGCAGCAACAAGTTGCTTGGGTCTGGTCCCATGTGAACTAGTCGTTAGGCCTAATTGGTTGACAAAAAAAGGCTACAATGTTCATGCTCCCTAACCAATTATTGGTTGACAAAAAAGAGGCTACAGTCTTCATGCTTAACAAGTACTTTTGTTTTCTAGTCCTTCAAAGTTATGTGATATCTTATATTCTAAATAATTGAAAGACTTTTTTTTTAATATATATATATATATTGCGAGGAAACGTGGGTTCGGGGATGGGGATGACGACGGGGATAGGGATAGGGACGTCATTTTCTGAAACAGGGTGCGTGGGTTCGTCAGAGGTATATTATAATTTTTATATAATAATATATAAATATTATATTTATAAATTATAATATATGTGAATTTGTGTATTTTTCAACTTTAAACAAGAAAACTAAAATACGTATGATTTAAACTTTAAATATTTAAACATGCACGTCATTGAACATTCAACATTCAACATTCACAATGAAATTTCAAAATTTCTAGTGTTATATCAAGTGCAAATTGGAGTTTACATATTAATAAGAATCATGATATATGTCCATTGTCATTCTACATCCAAAATTTTCCTTAAGGCATCTCCAAACAAAAACTAGGAAATTTTAAAATACTAAAATAAAAATAGCTAATAGTGAACAATGACTTCCTCAAGCCATGTCATCAACATCACTCAGATCTTCAATTAGCATGCTCTCCAGGTAGGAATCACTCTCATCTTGAGGCTCTTTCTCATCCATAGCAAATGGAGGTAGCTCAATAAGGCCATCTGGTTGTATCTGCTCGCCCACACACATAACATCATCTGTGTATTGGTCCATCTCTTGAAAGGACTATCCTTGTAACCAAGATCTTTTCGAGATATGAGACAAAGTGTGCTATGAATGTACACTAAGTTCTCTACCTTCTTTGAGCCCAACCTATTTCTCTTTAATGAATGGATAAAGGCATAAGTACTCCAATTCGTCTCGAATGATGTAGAACTAGCTACTTGGAACATTAGGGGATTAAATTAATTAAAAACTTAAAAATAAAAACTAAAATTAACTCCAAAGAACCTGATTTTGGGGTTCCAATTACCCATCATCAGGGTTCTTCGTACCTGTCAAGACAAAATAACCCAAAATTTTTTAATGGAGAACCCGATTCTTCATAGAAGAACTCGGTTCTTATGGGTTCTTCTTAGAAGCAACCGTACTAGAATCTGATACTTGGGTTCGAGAATCCGGGACAGGTTCGAGAACCCCACCCTTGGGTTCGGGAACCCGTGCAACATTATTAATATTATATTATATAATATATATATATATAATAATATATATTTATATAATTATTCATTTTATTTTCCATACAAAAATCGGGCAGATAACCCCGAAAGGAATTTTTTAAAGTTCTTTAAAGTTTGTCGGCCAGACTGTAAAGGGCCTAATCACAGAGCGGCAAAGAGAATTGAACATATGACCTCCGACCGCAAAATAACTTACAACAGGACTCCAATGAAGTACTAACCCTTGAGACTCATTTGGTTAGTTTATATAATCATGAAAGTTTTTCTTTTTGGTTTTTAAATATATATATATATAATTATTTATTTTGATGGGAGTAATATTTATATCATAACAATGTAGAAGGATATTACTTTAAATTATTATTATTATTTTATATATTATATATGTGGGGTGTGTCAATTCAGGGAAATGATAGAGAAGTAGGTTAGTTGGGTTACTATGTTGTCTTACTTTTTTAAATTCCTATATTTAAAAAATAGTTGATGCTTTTGTGAAATAAAGTAAGCATGGTTTTAAAAGTAATATCATAATAATATATATATATATATATATATATATATTATATATATTATGGTTGATATTTAATTTAAGATTTATTGTGATAATTAATTATATTTAGATCTAAATCTTACTAATTTTCTTAAATTAATTAAAAAAAACTTTGTATGTAAAGGTCTATAAAAAATAATAAGTTATATTGATTTGAAAAATCATAATGGCAATTACATGATCTTATGCTTATGCATAAAATCTTATGTGGGTGGAACTTGTAAAAAATCTTATGTGGGTGGAACTTGTAGTGCATTGTTTTACTTTGACTTTAAGATGAACATTTTCAGTTTTAATTTGACTTTTGACATTGATATTATGATTGATACATTATTGTTTGAGGACATCAGAGACTATTAATCCTTATATTTACTTCATGTGATGATGACTCTTATTATACAAATTATTGAGTATCAACATTTAAAGGAGTATCATGCATAAAAAATCTTATGTGGGTGGAACTTGTAGAGCATTGTTTTTCTTTGACTTTAAGATGAACATTTTCAGTTTTAATTTGACTTTTCACATTGATATTATGATTGATACATTATTGTTTGAGGACATCAGAGACTATTAATCCTTATATTTACTTCATGTGATGATGACTCTTATTATACAACTTATTGAATATCAACATTTAAAGGAGTATCGTGCATAAAATTAGTATAAACTAATTAATTAATTAGGAACATTATTTTCAAAAGAACTCTGTATGGTGGAGGAGGCATAGAAATGAAATTTCAACCAAAATTTGAATTTAGGGAGAAAAAAATGGAGGTTAGAGACATGAATTCACACCTAGATAGTCAACTTAAGTTAAATAAAATTATGATCATCAAAATAGGAAAAGTGAAAGGGGATCGAGGGACAACTATGAGAAATTTTAAGGAACTTGTTATTAGTGAGGAAAATTGGACTTCTTAAATAAAATAAGAAAATGAAACTCACGAGCACATGGATAAAAACATGACACATGGGTAGGTGGATAATAAAGATTTTTAAATTAATAAATTGTTAAATTTGAATGAAAAGATAATTGAAAAAATGGAAACTTTGACAAAAAGAAGACAAAACTAAGAGAAATGGAGCTTATGCACCCTAATGCTGGATTATTATTCTAATGCAAAAATTTCTATTGAGTGAATAACTTGAGCAATGTTGAGGGTTTGGTGAGTGGAGATTGTTAAAGTGGAAACCTCTTAAGTTTGATGAGACTCTTCTCCACATTGTTATAGTTTTCAATTCCTTCTACAACGTCATTACATCTCATGGGTCAATGAGGAAAAAGAGTACCCAAGGAGTAGGCAAGGAGGTTCACAAGTGAGTCGGCGACATTCGATAAAACATTAAGGATTTCGTCAAGCTTGTAAAGCAAATTCAATCAACCTCAAACTGCATTTTACTGAAAAATGCAAAGAGAGATTCAAGACGTCCATACATACTAGTGGTGAACAATGTTATGATTTATGTTGAAAATTTCTTAAGTATTGACTTATAAATTATTTTGTATTAGAGATATGTATTAATATGATTATTTATGACATTAGTTATTTCTGGGCTTAATAGAAATTTGATTATTGTTATGCACATTGTAAAGCTAATAGATTATAGATTCCAATTTCCTTCCAATTAAGTTAGTAATATAATGGTTTATTTGTATAATTCCATTGGAAAAGAATGGAATAGTTGTTGTAAAAAAATTCTCCAAATTATTTTGTTCTCCATATGAATTGTATAGCAATGGACTGTTGTATATTTTTTTTTATTTAGATATTTATAATGACTCACTAGCTATTAGCCCATAGGGGGGTAGCTCAATAAGCGATTTCCTTATTATGAAGTATTATATAAAGCATGAGATTCAAAGTTCAAATACCTCGTGGCTCAAACCAATAAAGAAAAAAGACTCATTAACTATTATCATATCACCTATGATATATATGTATATCCTACGAAAGTTTGAAATGAAACTAAATTAGAGTTCTCAAGGACCACTATAAACTCAAGGATTATCTACACATTACCGATCATTTCTAAACACTTTGGTAATATGTTTAATCTCTAAATAGTAATGATGATTATAAAAGTCGAATCCCCACATAGAAACTAGCAACGAATTGAATTGTTGAACCAAAATGATGTTTATAATAATTTGAATCTTCATGCAACAATAAAAGGCTAAAATTCTAAAAAAGGGGGATGTTTCATCACCACTTTTTAAATTGAGCATACAAATCAACATTAAATGTAACATCTAAAAAAACAAGGACTTGATTAAGTTCTCATTAATTTGGTAACTTTTTTTGTTTGGTGATACAATCATTGAGAAATAAAAAATGGCTTTATCTTTACCCATATGTCAATATGCTCCAGAACAAATAAGCCACTCCTAAGAAGCAGAAGTAGATATTGCATTAATGGACAAACTAGAGCATAAAGTGCATGTCCATGAGAAGAAGTGTTAGAAGAAGAAGAATCAAGATTGTTGTTGTGCTTTTTGATTGATATTTATAAGACCTCTAACTTTCTAAAACATTTAGACTCTAAGTGATTATCTCACTCACACAAATTCTAATGATTGTTAGTCTTCTTATTTTTTATTTTGGTCCTTTGACACAATTGAGAGTGGAATCTATTTGAGAGGGTTTGTGTAACATACTTAGTGCCTTAATGCTCAAATAATAATATGAGGTGTTAATTTTGTTTCTTCTTTAGAATATTTTTTTTTTCTCGATAAAGACTAATTCTATTAAGTAAAAGAAAGATATAGTACAATCATGAGAAGCAAGAGACCGTCAGACCGGAAATGATGGATCCATCAACCTCGGTCTCGGAAGAAAGAAGCAATCTCAGAGCTACAACAAACAACTTGAGAGCAAAGACAGACTAACAGACTTTTACCCCACAGGGGCAGAAGCTACAACACAGAGTTTTTTCCCTTTCTTTTTGTTGACTTTTGTCCAGCCATCCTGGGGAGAATGAGCTAGAACAACTTGAAGACTGGAATTCTCGATCTTCGGGCACTACTTTTCAGATTCAGAGGAGGAAGTCTCATGGGCGCGTTTCTGGGAGATTGTTGTGACATGGGAGTGTCCCTTCGACTCCGTGGGCGGATCCATCGGCTCAGGCGCCTGGTCCGGTTCTGAATCGCTTTCCTCATCCTCCGAACTTGGGGAGCTAGAGCTTCCAGCTGGCGGCGGAGGACAGGGAGCCCATCGCTTAGGCTTGGTTTTTGTGAAGATTCCCTTTTTCATTTTTGCTGTCAGCGAAGGGCAGGAGTTCTGCAGGTGCCCTGTTAGGTGACAATGACGGCATCAGAAGGCAGTGTTTTCGTAGTCTAGAATCTGGGTCCAAACAGAGTCATTGATCTTGAGATTGATTTGCTCTGGCAGTCCCTTGCTTAAATCTAGCTCCACACATAATCTAGCATATGTATAGAGCCCTTGTTGTTCCCTCGCGTAGTCTCCCATTAAGAAGCAGCCCAAGGTGTTGCCTATTTGCCTGTATACTTCTGTGCGCCACAGGTGTATTGGGAGATTAGGAAGTCTGATCCAGACAGGGGCTTTAGTGATGATTGCTGAAGCTGGGTCGAAGTCTGGGAACCATGGAGTTAAGAAGAGGCCCGCTGTACCCATGAACCAAGGGCCTTCTTCTAAGGCTTTTTCGTAGTGCTCGGTGTGATTGAACAACACTATGAAGTATCCCTTTGCACAGAAATAAACCTTGCAGCTATGAGTCCAGTTGTCTTTGATCCAGTCATAAAGATCCTTTGAGCGTGGCCAGAGCCCGTTGAATATGCATATGATGGCCATTTCAGCAAATTTTTGGGTGTTGTCTTCAAGGTCAGAGTAGGAGATCTCAACAGAGGGAACCTCCTCCAACTTGTCAACCAAAAAAGGCTTGGGTTTGGGAGGTTCAGGTGATGCTGGTATCTCAGAGCGGACTGCAGCTTTGTAGGAGAATGGAGGAGCAGAAGAAGATTGACCTACAGCTCCACCTCTCAAGCGAAAGGAAAACACTAAAGAGTTGTTGTTTTTTATGCTGTAAAAAGAGAGAGGAAGCGGATCATCGAGTTGTTTACCTTGGAAAATAAGCCTCTGTAGGGCTGAGGGAATCCCAAGTTTGTGCTCCAAATTTGCTTTGAGGTTCTGCACAAGATCTGTAGGGTTTACCCATTGCAGAATGGTCTTGCCAAGGATCTGTGCGATTTGAACCTGAAAAGGGGCAGAGGAATTTTCAGAAGAATTCTGGAGCAGCAGAGGGCTAGAATCTTTTGAGTTTCCCAACTCTTTATGCAAAGGAGGCAGCGGGAGAGAAGAAATCTTCTGCCTAAGGCGTCTGTAGCTCCAGCTCGGGTTCGCTGCAAAGGAAAGGGTATCTGATCTGAAGAGAGGCCCCTTATTCGTGCCTGTGCTTAACATATGGAGGAACGCCTCTTCCTTCGGCTCAACCTCCGCTTGGAGCATCAACTCAGGTTCGCTCCTCCTGTAGATCCTGAATCGAGCCCTCCTTTCAACAGCAAGTTCGCTCAGGGACCAAGCCGCGGGCGAGGACAGGGAGGCGACGGCGGCAGCGGCAGCTTCGTAGTCTGGGTTCGGCACCGGCTCCGGGTTTCTGCGCAAAACCTGTTTCAAAAGAAATGAAGAAAGTTCCGACCTCCAGATCTGGACTAGAATTTCCCCTTCAGCGGCAGAGAGCCGAGGCCGAACAGAGGCCGAGGGCACAGAGGCGGCGGCGGCGGCAGTAGGGTTCAGTGCTCCTCGCTCCATTTCTTCTTTCCACTTCTTCTTTAGAATATTAACAACCAACTCTGATATCACTTTGTCACATACCCTTACTAAATTTATCCTAACCACACTTGCAAAAACTTCATTTTAATCTCTCATACATTTTGTCAAACCCTTTGTATGAAATCAAATAAGAAACATTATTTTGATTCCACATGTAACATACTAAATGAAATATACCACTCAATCATGTAACTTTTGATTTATGTCTTTGTATGCAATTGTAAGAAAACATCTTTAACACATTTCTTCAAATGCTTTACATGCCAATAGGCATAGATAAACTACAACAATACTATAATACAACAATTCTAACATACAACAATACCATCCCCATCCACAAAACAACATTTTCATTATGGAATTTCATTAAAGAGTTTGTATGCAATGAATCATTAAACCATTTAGGAATTTCTTCAAACACATTGCATACAAACTAATATAGAAACATTATCATGAAATATCTCCTAAATTATAGTATTCCAAGTTCTGAATTGAACCAGATGATCAGTGGGAGTTCCCCTCGCTATGGACCAAGTTTCATCCTTTCAAATATTCCAAATGATAAGTTATAACTAAAATTCCAACATGGCATGTTTGATGCATGATTTTAGGAGCATCCAGGAAGCTCAAATCCTCTTATCATATATCCTAAAATGTCATGTCCCAATATTTGAAAGTTGGACCAAATGATTAGTGGGATTTCCTCTTAGTATGGTCCAAGTTTTAGCTTTTGAAACCTCGCAGAAGAAAATTTATAGCGGAAATTCCAACATGACTTTTTGAAATATGCATTTAGGAAGCCTAAATTCCTCTGGTCATATTTCCTAAAATTTCACAACAAAATTTCTAAAAATTGGATTATAGGATCAGTAGGATTTATCATGACTATGGTCCAATTTTAACTTTTAGAACCTCACAAAAGAAAATTTATCGCATAAATGCCAACAAGACCAGTTTAAAGAAGAATTTAGGAATCCTACCTTCCTCAACTAGCATTGCTACAAAATTAATACATATAAAGAGCTATAACCAAATAGTATAACAACTACAACCATGATAAATTTGTTGAAGGGTAAATGCATGTACACATAATATTGATGAAAGGAGAAATTAAATAATCATGCATAAGGGATGCTTATCTTGAGTCAAATATTTTGCAATATGGAACTGAACAAGGGTGAGCAACTCTCCACCCAACCATAGCCTCAACTATGTTGCAATATTTCTCATAACTGGCCACCCATGAGCTAGATCTTGATGCCTTGAGGGAAACAATAAACTAAGGGATTTAGCACTCATATTTCAAACCAGATTTAACATAAAAAGTGAAGGCACTCTCCTCCACACATAGGAACGAATCTTAGTGTTCAACGTTTCCATTCCTTGACTAGACCCATATACATTCACAAATTACAATGCAGGTCTGCACAACATATAGGAGTCCTCTGATCTCTGTAGTACCTCAGTCCTCCCTCCTTCAGTGCTCTCTATGCCACACATAAATAAGACAACTTCTAGTCTGGAAATCCATTGAAACCAAGGAAAAAGCACTACAACTCATTGAATTCATGTTACACAATATTTCAACAATTCTCATGCCAATTCAACTTTCTAAGTGAGAGAGGGAAAAATGAGTGTATAAGAATAATAATGGAGTAATTATCAAAAGAAAAAGGCAAAAAGAAAAATCACCTCAATGTATTTTCTCTTTCCTTTTCATAAACATGCCTTGACCCTTCATCTTCCCAACCATCACATTAAGAGAATTATTAATTTAGGGTATGCATTTTCCTTTTAAGGAATCTTAATTTGTTGGTTGTCCTCTTTCTTTAGATCTAACATTTTTACTAATAGAAATAAACACTACATCATGTATTAGAGTTTGACATGATGACCCCAATGTTGGCACCCCAACATTATATGTTTTAATTACATTAAAAAAAATTGGGTAATGAAAGGGGTGAGTTGACGTTGCGATCAACACCCTCCTAAATTTTGCCTACACTTGAATTTTGGAGCCTATTGAAGATCTTGCGATTTTTCGTTCCATAGTAACTTCATGGTCGATTGATGTTTTTCTAAGCACTCAAGTCTTCTTCTCAGATTATAAGTGTCAATGTCACTTTCTCACACATGCTTATTCCTTGATAAATACATGAACACACCTTTGTTTTTCAAGCTTAAGATAGGCATTGCATAATTCTTGAAAGCAAGGCTTGCACAGTCTCTAGAAATAGAGATTTCGCAATGCTCAGTTACAGTGCTTGTGTAGTCATTGTTGACAGTGACTGTGCAGTCCATAAGGACAATGCACTATGCAGCCTATGCTAACAATCAATGTGCAACATTATTTGATAGTCTCCCTCTCACTTTGGTTATAATTCTACTTCTATTTCAGTGAGTTTTCTCAACTGTCACTTTTGTGCACCTTTGCTTTCACTAGTGTCACTTTCACATTTGTGATTGTCATTTTTTCTTGTGTTCACTTTAACAAGTGTTGTTTTCATGTTATCTTCACTCTTGTATGTTTTTATTTCAATTTATTTAACCTTTGCAAGTATCGTTTTTACGTTTTCTTATTGTTGTAAGTGTCACTTCTAGCTATTTTCGCTCATGTATGTGTCGCACCTTTTCACATCACTAGAGTCATTTATAGCGCACTCTTGTGCATTAGATGATCCTACATATCATGATAATATGCACTAGATACATTCCAATAGCTTAGTCCACTTTCTGGTCACAATCGACACTTGTATCACAACTTGTGTTCTAAGTGTCGTAATGATATGTTTCAACTATCACACTTGGAAATAAGTGTAGTTTTGTTGTCATTTCAAGGTGCGATTGTTGTTGATGAGTCTTGTGCTTTCCCTTGGCTTGTATTGATGACATTTATATTTGTGATTGGTGCTTTGGACTTGTTCAAATGTTTTTTCCTTTCTTACTCCACTGGTCCACACTTAGCCATTTCGAAGCTCTTCTTGGTCATCCTGCCCAATGCAAGTTGTGAATACATGAAATATCCTCCAGGTGATGAGCACAACTTATCCATGAGCCTCAATAATGAAATCTCACCTTTCCATATTTATGCACTAAGTCCTCTTTAAGGTCAGTTTCTATCAGTGCACATTGAAAACCTTTGAAGCATAACCACTAACCCTTGTTGCATGCACTGGCTCACTGCACTGAGATTTGATCAATTTTTCCTTGCATAGCACATGGAGAAATTCTAGTTGACAACAAGGAATCCCTTCATCCCCTTTCAAAAGAAAACTATGCCATGCAAAGGTTCTCCTCCCTTCACAATGCAGTGAGCATCCTCCTAGCAAAGTGACTTGACCTTTAGCTACTTGCCTTAGCCAACTACGCAATTTCTTCTTACAGTGAGCCTTCCTAAGCACCTTTCAGAGTTCTAGTGAGCAGTGATTCCTTTCTTAGCCATTGTTGAGCTCAACTGCGCCATTTCTAGAAATCCTTTCCTCTCCAATCCTTACATAGGACCATCACAAACAACTTCTTCCATGAGAAAAGTAGGGATGTAATAGATTATTTCAAGACTAATATTTCCTTTTCATGAGTGAGTGAAATTCACTGGTAGGTGTACCACATTAACAAGTCAAGGTTATACTTAAGGAATATGTGAAGGAGAAGGAATAAAGAAGCACTTGCAGGGAAGGAGCATAAAGAAGAACCACCATGAATACATGAAGCAGATCATGGACCATGATAGAATGAAGACATTGCATGATAATTCAGAAGGTCTTTATGTTTATCCAAGACCCTTTGGAGGGTGAAAATGAAGAACAAGTAGATATTTCATGAAGATTGAAGATAAAGCAACAATAAGAGTAGCTTGGCATTGCCACATCATCATGTGGAACCAAGAGTCAATAGAAGTTCAAAGGTCATTTAGGAGTCTAAGAGTCATGAGGGTAGCTCAAGAGTCATAGGGGATATGAAAGGTCATTCCCCTTGTTATAAAAGAAACATCATAACTCAAGCAAAGGGATTTTGGAGGCTTAGGCTTTGGAGAGCTAGCTTTTTCTTCTCTAGATTAGCATAGGAGATAGGATCATTCCTTGGAGAAGCAAGAAGTGACTTATTGTTCCATTATTCGAGATCATTTATCACCCTTGTAACTGTGTACTTGGATCCTCTTTCACTTAATAATCATAAACTCATTGATCCAACACATTTTCATGCACATATAGTGAATGTTGTAAGACTATTATTTAGATGTTTGTGATATATGTTATGTTCATAAGTACTAAAGAAATTTAACTACTTCATTGGCTTTGGTGCTTATCTTATTGAATGTGTGTTGTATTTTCTATAATATCGTTGTGTATATGTGAATTATTTTGCTAGATAACTAACGAATCTTTCCTTTCTCTCGTGTGCCTCTCTTAGGATAGTATTATTAGTTTCCTTCCACAGACTCACTCTTTATTCTCCCCTCATGAAAGCCTCCTTTTACATATTGCAATTGGTGTTTCACAGTGTCAACTTACTTGTTGGTTTCAAAGGTTATGTGCATACTCTCTTATGTGACTCATTGTAGCCAAGGAAAACCTCATAGTTATGGTGGTCAGATCGACACTTCGCATGGGTCTCCTACTCCAAACAGTGTGAGGTCTAATTTGAACTTCACATCGGGGAGACCCCCTTTATGTTGGCAGTATCCAACACCATCAACAGGGTGTCACAATTACCCCCCCCTTTAAGGAACATTCTCCTCGATGTTCTATTATCTGTAAAACCATTATATGAAGGAAAAAAATAACGATATGCCACTCTCATATCATCAACATTTTCCATGTCCTTAGTTGCCACTTTGAGCAATGTCATTCATTTTTCACGATATAGTTCCCTCTAGAGCTCTTGGCATTTCAACACATACCTACATGGTTATCCATTTCTTCACAAGAATTCTTTTGGGAACAAGTTCTATTCATTGTTTTCTTGGACACACCCAATGAATTCATGATCCCAATGAGTATGTACATGAATCTTTGAAAACCAATTCATTCAAGTATCCCCTTCCTTGTAGTCACACATCTTGGAGGTTCAGACATCCATTTCTTTGCCTCCCTATTCCCTTGGTTGATCCATTATTTAGCAAGGATTCCTTGCATCTCGAGACTTATGGAGCATTACAACCAAGGAATCCCCTTAGATTGCTATAAATAACACAACAGATTTGTCATAACATAACTCATGGTGATCAATGTATGTCATAGGTTTCTTGTGTCACCATAATGGCCTCACCCCTATGATTTTCAGCTTCACAACCATCATCTATGATTCCTAGATAGAACATCATCTCACCTATATGAAATACATGCAATTTCCATGAGATTATTCATAATAAATTAAATCAAATATTATTCCTTTGTCTTTTATTTTTCAAACTTGCTTCATATAGGAATCATATTTCATAAATATGATATTCTTCTCATGATGCTTGAATCTTTCATATGGCAGTACTCAACCTTCATTATCATGACCAAGCCATTTCAACTACAATCTATATTTTCAATCAACCAAATAGTGGTAAGTGTTTATACATAAAATATTTTCATTGCAAGATTTATAATATCCCATGAAGTGATATGAGAATTATTACACATAATAATTCAATCACTTTAAATTGATTTAAAAATAAATTGAAATGAATTTATCATTGCATTATGTATTTGCATCACAATCATTCCAAGCATTTATTCCAACAACCAAAGGGTAAAAGTTGAAAGATGCATATATTTAAATTAATGAGTACTTAACTTACACTTTGCTTTGGAAGATGACGATTCATGCCACTCATTCCATTACTAAAAAAATCATCAAAATGATTAGAAGATACTTATTTTCATGACACTCAATTATGAAATTGATTGTCTCATACAAGCTTGCATGCACTGAATGCACCAAGCATATGTACCATCATGATTCATGTGTGATAACGAAATCATGCCATAGTAAGCCATGGATGCATAACAAATATTCTAGCAATATTTCCACATTGAAGGCTTCTTTCCTTTGTCATAACCCACAAGGTATTAATGACAAACCTTCTTTCATGTATTAACAATCCCATACGTTTTTCACATTAACTAGGAAAAAAAAATACTTCAATTACATGCTTCTTACCAATAGAATCAACATTATATGAATGAATCACTTGTCTCGAGCTTACAAAAAATTGAGCCAATACTCATCAAATCATGAACACAATTGTATTCCCTACATTTGATTCATACATCCCAAATTTTCTTGCAATCTCTCAATGCATTTCCGAACATATTTAATCTCATAAGTGTATTATTCATTCATTTAATTGTTCAACATGACTGCTCAATGCATGCACACATTATGAATATTTTACTAAATATTTTTGTGCTAATAATTTTTTGCCTTAACCATACCCCTTCTTTGGTATCCATGCAATACATACATTAATTTGAAAAACAAAAGACATCAAATTCAACTGAAAGGAATTCTTACCCAATTCCTTTACCTTTTTATCTTTGCTTTCTAAAACTTTCCCTACTTACTTGGCTACCATAACATGTGTTATCACTCCGTAAAATCCCTTCAGGCTAATAAAAGGGCTACAGAGGTAACCACAAACCGTTTTGGGATAGAAACTGGTCTTTTCTAGCCGAAGGGGGGCTCCCTCACTCAAAAATATAAAGACTTAAAAGCAGAAATTCACAACAGAGACCAGTTCTCATAAAATAATTATGAGAGTATTTGGTTGAAATGTGAATGGACGGATAGGTAATAAAACATGATCAATTTATCCTTTTACTCATTTACTTATGCAAGTAAACAAACAACTATTACAAGGGCTTGTAAGTATGACTATTAGAGATAATGAAAGGTTGTAGTATAGATGAGATAAACTGAGACAAAACAAATTCTTCCTCTGCAATAAGACAATGGTGTTTATATAGGAGAAAGAGAAACTAAACATAGAAGATAACATGCACGAGTATATATCATTTCATTTGAGAACGAAACATGAAGACAGTTGAAAAAGAGTAGCTAAACTGAATTCTGAATCAACTGACATCAAATACTCATAACACACAGAGAAGAAATAAAGCAACTGAATAGAAAACAGAACAAATCCCATGTACCATATTGTAAGAATCCTTGGATAGTGAGATCAGTAGCCCTCAATACATAAGCAACATGCACCATGAATTGATCACATAAGAATTGAATTTGAAAACTAGCACTAACACATCGCTCAACCATAAACAACCACTTATGTATTCATTCATCAGAATATATAATCAATACATAGGATCAAAACATGTTTAGGTTCACTGTATCTTTGATCCAACAGAGGATTGGTCCAAAACTGAAACAAAAATAGTAATTTTCTATTTTTTGTAATGCCTTTCCTCAAGACATAAAACATGAAGCATCATTTATCCCTTTAAATGAAAAAACAAACTTTTTAAATACAAATTAACTAAAAACATCTTCGAACTGATCATCATGACTGAAATAGCAAAAACACAACAAGCTACTTTTCTAACTGTTCAAAAAGCCTGCGTAGCAGCTGTGCAGCACTGGAAACTTCATCCTTCTAGAAATGACATGTGGCAAGGTGTTAAGGAGGTGAGATGGACACCACATGTACCCCACGTCAGTCTATTTAAAACCTCATAGGTGGCTACCATCCAACATGTGTGTGCTAGTCTGGTAACAACCTCCGTAGTGAGTGCGCAATGTCTGTGTATCGAAATTTCTGCAACTGTCCTCTCAGTGCTTTCCAGTCCTTCAGAATGCTGTCATGATACTATATGCCACTCAACATACTAAAATACCAAGAACTTAACACAAAACTTGAAAATAAGAAAGGAGGCTTGGTCACTTCCTTTTCCTCTTGCTTGACACTTTACTACTATAAGCCTTGGTGCTGGGAGTCTTAGTCTTGGAATTTGGAGTAGTGGAGTCATGTTGCTCAACTGGTGGTGATAAAATGGGTGTGCCCTTAGTCATGAACTTAGGATTGAATTTAGGCATCTTCGCGATAGGAGGCATTACATCTGCTCCCTCATATCTCTTCAACAATCTGTGTGTCTCCTCCAAATCTTGCCTCATACTTCTCAACTGAGCATTCAAGACCATGTTTCTAACATTGAAACTTTTGCATTGTCTCCTTACTGGCTAAGACCATTTGACAAAATGCTTACTCCTATCAAGGGCTTTGGATGCTTCTCTAAGTTCATGGTCACAATTTTCAAGAATATGCTGAATTTAATTTTTATACTCTAGATTTTGTTGCTTGAATTGATTCACATGGTCTTTACTTTCCTTTAACTCCTCTAGGCACCTTTGATACTCTTTCCATTGACTCAGTGGGGGTCTTCCTGGAGCCTGAGATATCTTCTTCATTTGCTGCACATATTTAAACTTTGATTTGAACACCCTAATTGATGGCTGACTAGGCCCCACTGCAACATTCTTGGCTTGTTCAGCAAAAGAAACATGTTTTTTCTTTCCTTTGGCAACTACTGTAGGTGAATCTGGCTTTTCCTCTGCTGGTTTAATAGCTTCCTTTATATCTCTATTCTTTTTCTCCAGAAATGCTATTCTCATCTTGTTTTTTGACAGTGCCTATTTCATCTTTGTTATCTTAGGGTCCTCGTCTTTGTATTGCACAACACCTATTTCAAGTGGTGCTATTTCTTCCTCATAGTCTAATTACACTATTTTTGGGCCCTTGACTTCATCCACTTTATCATCAACCTATACATCTACTTGCTTGCCTTTGGAAATTTCCACAATTTCTTGAGGGGATGCCTCTTCCTGGGTCTTTTTAACTCTAGACCTCATTCTGGGTCTCATCACAAGCTCATCTTGTAATGTGTCTTCAATTTTGATTTTAAGTTTGACTTGTTGGGCTAATGTCACTTGCTTTTCTCTTTCTTTGTCTGCCTTGTCATCCTTCATGCTTTGCAATTTAGCTTCCTTTCTCAATTTGCCTACAAGTTCTTGCTTAACTTGTCACCTTCCTTCTTTATGGGTTTCATCTTCATGATTGAATGGATGTTCTTATTTTTAGGATTTTCTTGCTTGGGCTCTTCCTTTTTTGTCTTCATTAATGGTGACCCAATTTGTGGAAATGGATCAATACTTGCAAGGAAATCATACCAAAGCAATTTCTTCCTCTCAACAACATGCTTAACTAATATTTTGATTAAAGAAAAATGGAACATACTTGAAGCATGGTTAACTTTTTGAATTTTTACTTTGGTAGCCATTATTTCTAAACTCTTGAGCAGAAAATAAGGGAGGTTCATTGACTTGTTTGATGTGAAATGCCATAATAATATGAGATGGTACTCATATATTCTATTGAACCTGCCCTCGCAGGTGAAGTATATTTGAATAACCTTCAGAAGGTCAACATATTATTCTTGAAGATAAATGTTGGGGAAAGTGGAAGCAAACTTGTCCACATACTCCAACTTCACAAACTGTTTGTAAGCTAAAATTTCCAATTCATCTCCTTTAAACCAATTCTCCCCTATTATAGGGAGGTTGGTTACATCAACAATAAACTTCTCAGCGAATACAATCTCCAGGTCCCCTAGTTTTACTCTGCTATCTTGGAAATTAAGAGAAAATAAACTAGCAAGTTTAACATTATGACCTATTTTCTTAATCTTCTGACAGAGAGGAATGCACTTTGTATTCTCAAAAGTCACTCCAATGGAAGGGGATGAGTTCAGCAGGCTCAAAGTGTTGGGTTAGGTACGTACAATCTCTCCTCCCTTTTTGCTAGTAGCAAGGGACATCCAATCTTAATACCTGGAATAATGAATTTGAATTTAGGCTAGGGCTACATGTACAGACCCAAAGAAATGAATATTACCATAGGTGACAGCACAACCCTACTTCAACAATTGTGACAACAAGATGATGACAACGCAGTTTTGTGAGGTCGAATACAAGAAAGAGAATTCAAGGATTGTAAAACAACTGAGATGAGCCCTCTAAGAAACATCCATCAACATAACTTCATGTCTATAGAAATGTGACAACAAACTCAGAATTGAGAATGTATTTGTCAAGCAAAACAGAGTGTTCGCAACAAGAATTTTTTAGAAGGAACGACAACAGTAACTAGGATAAATAGAAATGAGAATTCAGGAAAGGTGATTGACTTCTTACCTCTCCAATCCTTACAGTCACACTGTGTGCTGATGGCTAGCCTGAGACACACTCCCTCTCTGTGTAGGAAAATGTAGCACAATGCTCGAACTACTTTGCAACCTGTAAACGTGTCTACTATTTTTTAACTTTCCTGCGATCCATGCTTTAGAATACGACCACTTATCCCATTCTCTACATGAGGAATGAGCCCAACACCTGTGATTAATCATAAATGAAATTGGTGATCTTTACAATGATTTCAAGTTATTCTGCTGATGTAACAAGTTTGATAGTTAACCCGTGTTCCACATGAAATGCACATGCTTAAGGTAAACATTGTTTGAGTATTGTAGGATGGCGGAAAATTTAGACATGATGGATTTGTAACCAAAGTTTTTCGGGGGTGAAAATGGATAGGATTCAATCATGGTGTGTAATGATGCCTAGGGAAGGGAGTATTTTAGGCCTATGGATGTGTAGTTAGGTTAAAATGAGGATAATGGTTTAGGCCTAAAATGATCAATAGGAATAATGTAAACATTGGGGAATGAGGGAAAGTAATGTGATGAGGGAAAAAGGGGATAGGTAGAGGGGTACATATAATGTCTAGCAAGGGCGTAGATAAGAATATTTATGAGTAGGATGCTTTCGAGATCCTTCCTTCGATCGTAGACACATTGACCATATGACCATTCTATCCTTACCTAATACCCAGACTCAACAATTTATTATAAAACCTTCCCATACAATAAACACCCCTTATCAATGATTGACCTTAATGACCAGAGTGATGACCCAACTAATGATGACTCCTTTAAGCAATGATTGGTCAAATCATGATAACGAACAAGTTTATGAATTTTACCTGCTTTAAAACAACAAAAATTAACTCGAAATACCTTTTGACTAACAAACTAACCTACTCTAACAACATGCATTCTCAATGAAGATATTTTCAAGGAGTTTAGTTGGATTCTTAACATATTTGATATTGCAACATTAAAAAACCCCTTGAAATGATCTCAACTTTTCATATTAGTCACAACTCTATCATTTCATCTACTTACACACAAGTTTTAATGAATATTCCTAAAGGAAATTTACACTATGTAGCCAATTTACACATTCGAACAATGTCTTCAATCATGCACCCAAACATGTACATATACATCTTGTCATTCATGTGCCATACTTGCACATATTCCATATTATTCATATCCATTTATTTTTAAATTGTATTTTCACCCTCTCTTGTTTTCAATCATTAACATGACAAATCTAATAAGCATAAGCATAAACACAATACTTCCTTTCAGGTGGTAGTTAAAAACAAGAGATCTCTCTTTCACACTTTCCATATGAACATTCGATGTGATATGGAATTCATTAGGTAACGTAACTGTATTACCCAAAACATAGAAAGTATTAATTTCTATTTGTTTAGCATTCAAACATTCATATTATTTTCATAAATAAAATATATCAACTAAGCACAATTTTTAGTTAAGGTAAACACCCTTCTTAAGCCATTTTCACAGCTGTGAGTTCATTGTCCATCTGGTTCATATCAACCTATTCAAGTCCTCCTTGACTAATACTTTATCTATATCTACCCTCTAACACAACTCCAAATTTTTTCCTTGTAACAACTATGGGGTCCTATTGTAGTATTCAACAACCCCCAATTTATTTTTACTTATTTATTAATAAATAATGGGGACCCTTCTTTTCTTTTAATAAAATTCTTCAAACTTCAATAAAGTTAGCTCATTTTTTGGATTTGTTATAAAATTTGATAGGCTTGAAGGATTTCCATTTATCGGAACCCATATATCAGAGTTGCACCTTTTAATAAATTACGATAAACATAATTCCCGATGAGTCGCACTCACAAAGTCAAAGCTCCATCAAAAGAAATTCATCGGATCCTTATTATATCATAACTTCCATTTTTAGAAAGTTATGATAAAACCCATCTCTAATATGACTTCCTCCCGATGACTGCTTTATTAATAAAATCTCATTAAAGGGATTTTACTAAGGTTTATTACAAATCATACGTTCCTTTATATAAATAAATATTATAATTGTATGTCGGCCCCATAGGTGTCAATTATTATATTGACGCTTCCATTATTGTAACTTTTATAATGTGACACCTTCGATATCTTATACCTCTGATACCCTTCACATTCAATACCCCATATCTCGGATATGCCTCATCGTCGATGCCTCTAATATTCTCAGTAAAGATCTCTATCGGAACTTTTACATTAGAAGATGTTCCTTAAACCCCCGATAAGATTCCTCCGATATGTCACCTCCGATATGATTTTCCCCATATCGCCTCATGCCTCTTTCAATCCGAGAATTTTGTTCGATATTTATGAGTCGTTACTTTATTAGAATTTTCATATATTGAAAGTTTGAATTATCATAAATTTCCAATGCATCCATCCTATTGATTTCTCTGATATTAAACCTTCGATACGCTGATTTGGAAATCCCACATGATCTCGCATTCACGCACTTAATGTTTGAGAGTGGAGAAGTTATTATTTTTTAAATCATAAAAACTTTCATTCATTTCATTTTGATTTTATCAAGATTTTCTTTAAAGAAGAGATTGTTGTTGTAAAGTCTCATTAATTATGTTAATTCCTCTATGAGTAAATTATTTTCGCTCATTGTTGTGTTTTCTACTACAGGCTAGCCTTCACCACTGTAACATTGAAGAGATGTCAAAAGCACACAATGGAAAGAAGAACACTATAGCGCAGTAGCAATCGGCCACTCCTCTAATTGAAAGCATTGAAGGCATGAATGATACACTATGGTTGTTCTCCGATACATCTTGTTCTAAAGACACTAGAAAATCCTCATGGGAATCCATGTATAAACTCTTTGAAGATGAAGGACCCAAGGTCACACAAAGGAAAATGATTGCTGACGATTCTACTCTAGTCTCAAACACTACCTTCAATGATGTGGCTAATTCCTTCTTGCACAGGATTGTAGCTAAGCCTAAAAATATTCCTTATACAAACATGGTTCAGTGGGTTGTAGACAGTTTGAGCATTTCTAATATGTAGATTGTTACAAGTAAGCAAACAATCATCACGTCTTTTTCCAATGAAGACTTGAGGAGGTTGTACCATTTGCCCGAGGCATAGTGTAAATATGACAAGAAATTCAATGAAGCATTTATGAAAGAGCATGATCATGCATCATATTCGATTAGAGGATGGAGCAGGGATCCAAACAAACATAAGCGAGAGGAAACTGGTAAGTATGTTGTAGATTCCCTTGTTGGTCCCTATTGCCAGATAACTATTATGATGTGTAAACTTTTTGCTCAACATAATACAAAAAAAGTCATTGATCAATGGGTAACACTTATTGATGGGGCCTCAGAGTGTTTTATCTTTGATTGGGGTAATATACTCTCAGATAACCTAGCCACCCATATATTCTCTTTTAAAATTAAGCGCAGTGTCTCTGAGAACATAACCCCCCCATTTTACATGAGTGCTTATATCATGGACGCCTTGTGTTTCACCATGGACTTTTCATCTATGGGTTGGAAGTAGACTCTAGAAGACCCAACCATTATTCACATCTACCATGATATTCTTTGGGATTCTAAATATCTACCACATTTATATAAAATCTGTCACGGAGTCATGCTACCCATCTACCAGATTATTTTTTATAAAAGGGCTCCATGGGTATCTCTAGAACCTGAAACTGACTTGCTCCGAGCAGGAAATTGGTTCGGAGAAGAAATGTTCACCTATGTTAGAGCCCATGGGAGTCTATCACACCCTCATGTGTTACCTTTATTCATTCTTGACAAACGTGTTTCTAGAGAGATAGCCTATTAGACTAAGGGAAACGATATTTCTAAAGTTTTTAAAGAACCTAGTAAAAATATGTGGCTTATTTTTCTTGTCCAATATGGTATATATGCCTTGGATAACTACAAGCATGTAGTCATTAAAATTAACACCATTCAAGAGCTTTATTTCCTCAATATTCCCAACAGACAATATGAACTTCATCAAACAATCAAAAATATTACATTTGCATCAAGAATTAGGCAATTTTACCATGAGCCAGATAAGTTTGATGATTTGTTTGAGAGGGCTTATACTTATTCAATGGTTGTAAAACAAGAAGAGAAACAATTATCTCCATGAGAAATGATTTAGTTGACTCAGTACAAAGCCTCAAGGATAGTAAATATGCATATGGATTCATTACAGATTCCTCAAGAGAGGACAGTTCCTGATGATGTTGTAGTTGTTGGTTCTACACAATCTACTAGTGCTTCTGATTCAAGAGAAATAGGTGCCTCCTCTTCTTCTCAAACAGAGGTTTTTGTACCTGATCCTAGGCTAGAAGAAATATGGGAACAATGTAATCAGGCTCTTAACGCTAAAATTGATGAACCTCAAGTCGTTAAAACTCCTCCATAAGAGAAGATTCAAGACACTTCCAAAAGCCTTAAATAGACTTTGATAACAACAATGATTCCTGAGAAGCTCTTGGAGGATTAAGATGTTGAAATTATACTGGATTTCCCTTCTTCTGAGATTGTGTTAATAATTGAAGAAACTCCTCCACTAGACATCTTTTACAGTCCTCAGCACAAGGTTGTGGTAAAGAGGGAGAGGTAGAAAAGAAAACATGACTAGTCCCAGGCTCTAGTTCCTGGCAATTCATCTTTTGAGGTGTTATGGAAAGGCTCTTTGGAAACTCCTATGGAGGAATTGGGTAGGCTTACCCAATTCATAGGTGCATATGCTTCAACTACTATGGAAAAAGCTACAAAGGTGAAAAAGTTTTTAAAGGAGAAAGAAGAAAAGATTGTGCTATTAGAATAGAGCATTGAAAATGAGAAAAAAAGGTCATAGAACATTGGCAAGGACAGGTCATAGAGCTCCAAAACAAGTTTAACTCCCTTAGAGTTCAGTATAATGTTGATTTACAGGCCCGAGACTCTCAAATTCAAGATATGCGAGAAGGATTGACATTTGAGTGTCAATCTAGAATTAAATGAGTTTAAGAAAGAAGCAAAAGAGTTGAACACTCTTCTTGTTGAACAACAGGTTGTCTTTTGCCAGAAATTGGCAAACATTCATGATCAATGCAGGAAAGCTAGTTCCCCAAAAGACCAGCAGTCAGATGTTAAGACTTACTTTGAGGACATAGAGGAGAAAATTGTCGGTTTCTTGACATGGAAAGAAAGCGCAGATGGAAGATTGGCTAATCTTCCCAAAATTGAAGAATCACACAAAGACATTGTTTTTGGAGAATCGTAATTTTGCCTCAAGAAAGCGGAAGCAACAATTTTTCATGAAAGGGGTATTTCAAATAATCTCATTGAAGCAGTTAGCGATAACTTGTTTCAAGCCAATCTCATATCGATTTTCCCCGAAGGAGCATTACCCGATATCAAACTGCTTACTAAAATGTGGTAAGAATCCTCCAATAAGCAAGCTGATGTTATCTATCAGTTGACCAAAATCAACTTGGAGAGTCATTGGCAATTTTTGGTCAAACCACACATTCAGTGGCTATTCTTCTGATGTTTATCAAATACCACCACTCAAATGTCTCCAATGTTAAGGGATGCTATCTTCATCAACCAAATGCAACTACAAGCAAAGTATCCACCCGAGTTAAATAATATGGTAGGTATCTATGAGCTACAACAACGAATCAGCGGACAATCTTCCTCCCAAGCTTAGATAATTTGTTGCAAAATATTCTAAATTTGTCCCTTTTTGTTTATTTTGGCTATGTTTGTTAATACCGCCTGAAGTTGTTATTGTATTTTTTATATTTGTAGTTTATCATGAAGCTATAAATCCCCTCCATTAGTCATGAGAAGGGGTTTTGAATTTTTGAAAAGAAGGCTTAAGTTGCACTACTGTAACTCAGGTTTTTCTTAATATATGGCTGAACCATCACCATTTTTCTCATGAGTAGAGTAATAATATATCGGGTACTATTATCCTTTTTTTTATTCTTTTGTTTGTCGTTGAATGGAAAATTTATTTTGTTCATAATATATGTGCTTAAGCGATCGCACATTATCACTACTAATATGTTGGATTGGAATCATAAATTATTTGTATGAACAATGAGATCTCAATATATGTGATGAATTCATAAGATAATTAAAATTAATATTTAATTTAATTAGTTATCTTTCTCTTCTTTAAACTCATAGTTACATGATAATCTACATTGTCATGTCAATTATAATATCTTTATAGTCACATAGACCAGCAACATTCCCAAGTTAGATAATAAGTTTATTAATCTTTATTTTCAGCTTTATTTATATCAGATCTTTATACTTTTATTAAATTCATTTCATATAATTTCACAAAGGGAAATTGGTCTCATAATTTAGTCGAAGCCATCATCCCAAACGGAAAAGGATATTATCTAAGGTCCCAATCGGGTGGTTTCCCCCAATGTTGATGCCGATATTTCAGGCCATCAACATTTTTGGCACTAGAAGGAGGGCCATCAGACTATGAATGGAAAAAAAGTCTCCTCCCAAAAGCAAAAGTCATTCTAAGAGTCAATATCCCTCAAAGTCTCCACAACTTCAAGATCCCATTCTAAATCCCCTAGTCATAGATCTGAAGTTGCTCAAACAGTCACTAAATCTCCTAGCTCACTCCCAAAGTCAGTTGGTCAAACTTCTACAGAATCACCTACAGAGTCCCCTGAAGTGCAGACTTTAATTCAAAGATTGGTAGGAATTTCAATTTCTAGATAAAAACTTGTTCATACCAATTTATCTGAAGGAAGTGTTACTTCATCTCTACAATCTTTTAGAGTTTTAACTAGATCTCAGAGTGAAAAAATTGGAATCAAGCCTTTTGAGTTTCCATTACCCACTCATCGAAAAAAGAACAATACTTCAGAAACTCAATATTCAGTTAGTGGGATTACATCATCTTCCCCACCTCATATTCCTTCTATCGACCCCCTTTATTCTCATTCTCCTTTACCTTCCTCTTATCACCCTTTGGTTCCTTCCATTCACATTCCTATTTCACAATCAACTAGTGCTATTGTAATCAGTAGTGCTACAAGGGAAACCTCTTCATATATACAATCTCCTACATAATCTACATCATCTACAACTTCTTATGTTCCTAGTACTTCGAGAATGGAAAATAGACCGTGGAAAAATCCAAGCTCAGTTGCGCTGACACCACCACTACATCCTCTTATTAAACACCCAGAAAGATGGTTACCAAATTATAATCTAGATGATGGTTTACCTGCAGAGGGATACATTCATAATTTTATGTTGGCAATCAATATCAATGGGTTTTCAGAAGAAGATTGTGTTTGCATATTTTTCCCATACACACTTAAAGGATATACAACGTCTTGGTATTTCTCCTTACCAACTAGATCAATCACTAGTTGGGATATATTTGAAGAACAATTTTTGTTGAAAATTTGGGATGATCGAACAACAACTACTTTAACCAATGATTTATCAAATCTCAAATCAAACCCAAATGATAAAATCAAGGATTTTAACTCAAGATTTAACAAATTGTTAAATAAAATCCCAGATACTTCTAGGTCTAGTGTTGATGTACAGATTGAATGGTATATTAGCGCTCTTCCTTCAAATATTTCCATGTTCATAAATAGAGCTCAGAAAACAATACTCTTAAACAACATGAAATAAGTTTTATCTGTTGAAAAAAGAGTTCAAGATCTTGAGAAAAAATTTGCCATTGAATAAAGAAAGCAGACAAAAAAAGTGATTTTTAAAGATGAATCCAAGAAAAAGGTGTCCAAAGATCCTTTTGATTTGGCAGGACTACAGAAATTTTTGAAAACGATTTCAAATGAGATGGTTGAAAGAAGGAAACAAGTTGTTGAATCTTCGAGGAAATATTTTCAACCTTCTAAAAGGAATCAGCCATCACAATCACAACTTCCTCCTAATATATCAAATCCAGAATCTAATGAAGATGACGAAGAAGAAGAAACATATCTATCTGTTGATGAAGCACATGAAGAAGAAATAGTTGAAGCTCATGGCTTATGAGACTTCATCTGGACCACTTCAAAGAATGAAGAAGAAGAAGAAGCTTTGCCAGTAAGTACTAGAAGCAAGGGGCATGTTGATACTACTACATCAAGTAAAACTCAAAAGTCCCCCACTCCTTCTAATAAAGTGAAAGGTACAATAAAAAAGACTTCTACTCAATCTTCTGACTCTACTCCAACTACTTCCAAGTCTCCCTCACCATCTAAAACTTTGATAGTTTTAGATAGCATTGAATATAATATTGTAGAGGACATGAAAAATATTAAAGATAACATTTCCTTATATGAGGTCAGTAAATTAAAACAACAGAAGAAATTGTTACTCAATTAATTAAATGGTGTCCTTGTATCTCCATTACCTTATACTCTTGTTACTTCAGAAGCCTCAAAAAGAAAACATAAACCTCTAAATGTCCCTACAGATAAGATTGATTGATCCGATTCTATTTTGATTGGATATAGATAAAATTCTCACGCTCCTCCTTTTCTTTTGACTTTTGAAATCTTCGATAAGAGTGTCCACAATTTTTTAGTGGATTCGGGTGCATCTTCAAATATCATGCGTTATTCAATTTGTCTTAAATTGAATGTTACACCTCATAAATATGTTGTTCAAATTTTCCAATTAGATAGGAAAAAAATCAAATTCTTAGGAGAAATTAGTGTTGTCCTAATCAGACTATCTTCAAATCCAAAAGTTTGTCAAATAATTAATATATTGGTTGCTAACATCCCTAAATTTTATGGTCCCATTTTAAGCAGAGATTGATCTGAGAAATTACATGGTTATTTTTCAACTGATTTGGTCACATCGTTGGCTCCCTTACAACGGAAAACCTAATCAAATCCATGTTGATAGGGAAAACAATTTGAAACATTCTGTGATTGACTTATATGAGGAAAATGAACCAGTGGTATTCACAAACAATATTCTAGGAAACTAATCTTCAGAATCCTTCTTTGGTAGTTTCCCTACTTCTCCTTTCCATGTTGAGTCTATTTTATCACAAGTTGAAAATTTTTCACAAAAAAAATCATAAAAATGTATTAATATTGTAGATTATACTGTACATAAGTGTGATGAATATTTTTGGACTCTTTACTTTGATGGATCAAAATCTAATGATGGTGCAGGAGTTGGATGCATCCTAATAAATCCAAATGGAGAAAAAACCATTCTTGCATGTAGATTGGAATATAATTTCACTAACAACATTGTTGAATATGAAGCATTGGTTCAAGGTGTGCAAAATGCTATCAGTCTTCATGTCAAGCGTCTTAAAGTTTATGGTGATTCAGAAATTGTTATTAAACAAGTCAGAAACAATATTCATTGTGTTTCTAATCATCTTAAACATTATCAATCCTTGATCCAAGATTTAACTTCTCATTTCACTACATTCAATATAACTCCAATTCCAAGATTACAGAATGTTGGTGCTGATCTCCTAGCTAATATTGCTTCAAAGTTCATTCCTCCTGAGGATTTTAGCCCTGGTAGATTTTTTATTAAGTTGATTTTTCGCCCCTCCATTCCAGATAATGTAATGGCGTGTATTCAATGATGACAAATATATCCTAAGTTTTTTAACTTACGAAGGATATTATTCAGATCAAATTATGGATGAAGATGAACATGATAGGCAACTCAATAAGTCTTCTAAAGAAAATTCCTTGCCAAATCATGTGGTAAAATTAGAAGAGTTGTATGATTTGAAAGATAGATTCAAAAAGGTTACCAATTGCAAACTCCAGAGTATTACCTTAATATTCGAATTGGTTAATCTAGGGTCTAATCATAAACCCAAAAACGTAAATTTAGGCATTGGAATTACACCAAATGAAATATATGCTTTCGTTCATTTATTGAAGAGATACAAGGATGTATTTGCGTGGAGTTAAATTGCTTTAAAAACATATGATACATCTATCATTCAACATACTATACCTATGTTTCCTTATGTAAAACCGATTAACCAAAAACTTAGGAAGATTCACCTTGATATTGAAGCTCAAATTAAGACTGAGTTAAATAATCTACTCAAAGCCAAAATCATTTTCCCAGCCAGACATTCAAAGTGGGTTTCAAATCTTGTGCCAGTTAGGAAAAAGAATGGAGACATTCTAATTTGCATAGATTTTAGGAATTTAAATTGAGCATGTGAGAAGGATAGTTTTCCTTTGCCTCCAATGGAACAAATTTTTCAATTTGTTGCGGGTTTTGAATTAATGTCATTTTTGGATGCCTTTTTAGGCTATAACTAGATTATTGTGCATCCTGAAGATAGACTAAAAAACACATTCAGGACCAAATGGGGAACATATGCTTATCTAAAGATGCCTTTTTAATTGATAAATGCTGGAACTACATTCCAAAGAGCTATGGATATCGATTTCAAAGGTTTGATCAATAAATCAATTGTTTTTTATTTAGAAGATATTACAATCTATTCAAAAAATAAGAATAATCATCTTAATGATATAAAACAAATCTTTGAAAGAGGCAGAAAGTTTGGAATTTCTTTGAATCCTAAGAAATCATTCTTTGCTCTTAGTGAAGGTAAGATTCTAGGCTTTATTGTTTCTAAAGAAGGAATTTCCATAGACCGTGAAAGAATTAAGGTTATTTCAGAAATCTCATTGCCTCACAATAAAAAATCTATGCAATCCTTTCTTGGCTAGATCAATTTTGTCAAACAATTTTCCCCTGATTTTTCACAAATAGTCATGCCTCTACAGAACATGATAAAAAAGAAGGAAATCTACAAATGGGGAAAAACCGAAAGGAAGTCTTTTGAATCAATAAAGCAAGCCATAATAGATACTCCTTCATTATCATCTGAACAATCCTATGCAACAGTTTTAACCCAACCAAATGAGGAATAAGTTGATGCTCCCATTGCCTTATTTAGTTCTAATCAAGAAGGAGTTGAGTTAAACTTTTTAGAAGTGGAAAAACAAGCTTTTGTGGTCTTTAAGTCAATAAAACACTTTAGACCTTTTCTCTTGAAATCACATATGGAAGTAATTGTTTCTTTCCCAGCAGTTAGACAACTGCTTATTCAGAGTGAATTAGGAGAACAAAGAGCTAGCTAGGTTACAACCTTGAAAGAACGTGACCTAGAGATAAAGCCAACTAAAATAGTTAGAGTTCAAAATTTTTACACGTTAATAATGTTGGAAATAATACTGAGAGGAGGGGTAAATCAGTATTATCAAACTATTTTCAATTTATACAAATATTTGCAGATGAGATTGGTGTATACCTTCCAAACTTATAATATATTAATCTGTGTGTCTGAACCATATAACAAGAACAAAAATAGAGCAACGGTCACACCAAAGAACACAAGATATAAGGTGGAAACCTAATGTGGGTGAAAACCACCTGCTGCAATATGTCTCTATCTTCTTCCAATTAGAAACTTCTTTTTACAATGATTTTCTACTAGTGCAGTTCTTTACCAATACGCAAGCTTCAACCTGCAGAAGGCTACAACCTTCTCTTTTCTTTTAGGGACCACGTTTCATAAATTTTCATATTGGATCCATGAACATTAAATAATCATCAAGTACATGTGAATCAACTAATCTCCTTTCCACAAACAACTAATGCAGTAACCAGAAAAGCAATACCAGTAACCAGACACCGATTCTAAACCCAGAACTCTGCAGCAATAGAGAAAAAGGCAGCAAAAATATATTTCAAGAAAAGTCTGCAACTTCCCCAATAGAAACCTACGGATATCCGCACTTCTTCTATGTTGAGTCTGCGCGGCTCCGCACCTTCTCTATCTTTTGTTCTCTATTCTGCACAGCTTCGCACCTGCGCTATCCACTTGACTACACACCTCCGCACTTGATCCGTCTTCTGGCCTGTGCACCTCCGCACCTGCACCGTCTTCTGGCCTACGCACCTTCGCACCTGCGCTGTCTTCTGACCTACGTACCTCCACACCTACGCCGTATGATGCCTGCGGACCTCCAGGTACAGACACTTTATCAGTCCTCAATTATACCCCAGAATGTCAAATTCACAGATCTGATCATGTGCCAAAGAGATCAGTAGATCCGCCTTATAATGCTTAGGTTTCTCCTTGATTCAGATCTAGCTATCACTCACAAAACTATCACCAGAATTTCAAATCTAGCTCTTAAGATATTCAACGCACACAAATGAATAGGCCAAATGATCTCCTTCCCCTTTTTTATAGTCAAGGCCTTTCTCAAACCATGGACCAAAACCATAGAGATCCAATACTAGGGACCCAAAACCTAGGTTTAGATGCAAAATCACGGACCAAACCATAGGATCAAAAGCGTCAGACTAAATACCATGGACCAAACATAAGATTTTCCACATGAGCGCTTTTCTCTGCACGAAAGTCTATGCATTTTAGGTTCGCACTTTTTGTTCGAAGCGCATGCGAACTTATCCGCATCTTATGAACTGCGCACCTGCGCAACCTGGCAATGTCCGCATCTTTTGGACGATGCACCTGCGAAACCCGAAAATAACACTGTTGCACTATAAATTGTCATCTGATTCCTTTGTCCTACATCCCATGTATTCTGACACATCTGATATTTTCTTCTGTAGACTCATCTGCTTGTGTATATGTGAATTGATCTTCTATGTGTGGTTTGCCATCAAGTACAACACATACATCATAATTCCAACAATCTCCCCCTTTGGACTTGATGGCAACAATACCCAATCACTCTCCCCCTTTGACATGAAGGGAAAAGAGTGGACCATTTTGCTGACTATACTCCCCCTGAGTACCTGCTATCTATGCTGAAGTCTCGTGCTCTGCTGAAGTGTTGTTCATGCTCCCCCTGACTGTAAGCAATGTCTGCCAAAAATATGTTCTAGAAGAAAGAACATGACTCCATACATCATAAGTAACAAAGACTCATACATACATCCATCTCCCATCCAAGTGGGAATAAAGCAAGAACATACATCATTCATCCCATGCATAGTGGGGAAACCAAAATAGGTCGTTACATGACCTTGACATGACATATAGACAAAAATATCTACAGCAAGACTATGATAGCTATCAACAACTATCATCAGTATATGTCAATCTACCTTCAGATCAACAAGCATCTATTCCACCAAAACAACTGTGAAATCAAACCAAGGACTTCTAAGATAATTCCAACAATGCATTATAGAAGAATATATGCTCCCCCTGAACCTGTGCCAGAAGGTCTCTGTCAGACCCACGCGACTGTACCCTCATAAACCGGAAAATGTACGTGTATCCACCTACGTACAACCATAGACAAGATTCAATAGCAAGATGATGCATCAATGACCCCCAACTTCTGTCTGAGGTATTCAAATGTCTCCATGGGCAATGGTTTGGTGAGTATACAACAACTTGTTCCTTGGAAGGAACATACTCCAATTTAACCTTTTGTTCAAGCACTTGTTCCCTTAGAAAATGATACTTGATAGGTATGTGCTTAGTCTTTGAATGCATGACAAGATTTTTTGAAATACTGATTGCGCTTGTATTATCACAGAAGATGGAGATAGGTGGAGTACAGGTGATTTGAAAATCTTGCAAAGTTTGCATCATCCAAAGAAGTTGTGTGCAACAAGATGCAACAGCCACATATTCTTCTTTAGCTGTAGATAAAGCAATTGAAATTTGTTTCTTGCTGAACCAAGATACTAATCTGGATCCCATAAAGAATGCACCACCACTAGTGCTTTTTCTGTCATCCACGCTTCCTGCCCAATCTGCATCTGTATATGCATGAAGTGTGAGATCTACATCTCTAGGATATCATAAGCCATAGTTTTGTGTTCCTTGAAGATATTTGAAGATCCTCTTAACTGCCTGAAGGTGTGCTTCCTTTGGAATAGCCTGAAATCTTCCAACTATTCCCACTGCATGCATGATGTCTGGCCGAGTTCCTGTCAGATAGAGTAGACTGAAAATCATGGATCTGTAGGTTGGTTGATGTATTGCTGCTAATTCACCATTAGCGTTGAGGTTGCATCCTGTTACCATAGGGGTACATATCGGTTTCGAGTCTTCCATGCCATATTTTTTCAAGATCTGCTTTAGGTACTTGGTTTGTGATAAAAAGATACCATCTTTATTTTGTTGGATTTGTAACCCAAGGAAGTATGCCAATTCACCAAGTAAATAAATTTCAAATTCTTTTTGAATCACCAAAGCAAAGTTTTGACTCATGGCTTCTTCATTGTTGCCAAAAATGATATCATCAACGTATACAACAAGTATTAGCAATTTATCATTATCAATTTTTATACATATATTGCTATCTGCTGAGCCTTTTGAGAATCCTTGTTGTTGAAGGTATTTGTCTAGACGATAGTACCATGCCCTTGGAGCCTATTTAAGGCCATAGAGTGCCTTCTTAAGTCTAATACAAGTTTTGAATCATTTCCAAGGATAAACCCATCGGGTTGTTCAATATATACTTCTTCATTTAAATCTCCATTCAGAAAGGCATATTTTACGTCCATTTGAAATACTTTGAACTTTTGAAAGCTAGAGAGAGCTAGGAACATTCTTATAGCCTCAAGTCTGGCAACTGGAGCAAAAGTTTCTTCAAAGTTTATGCCTTCTTGTTGCGCATACCCTTTACAAACAAGTCTTGCCTTGTTTCTAACAACTTCTCCATTTTCATTTAGCTTATTTTTGAAATCCATTTTGTCCCTATGACATTTTTATCTTGTGGTCTAGGAACCAACTCCCAAGTGTTATTCTTCTCAATCTGTTCAAGTTCTTCCTCCATGGCTTTGAACCAGCATTCATCTTTGCATGCCTCTTTTACATTCTGTGGTTCTGTGGAGGAGAGAAAGGCTAGATAGCTTGAAGCTTCTGAAATGGTTCTCTTTGTTTGTACACCTGCCTCTTTCTTCCCTAGAATTTGGGATTCCGGATGATTCTTCTGAACATATCTGGATGGAGTCTTCTCTTCTATCCTTATCTTTTCATTTGGCGCCTCATGGATTTCTTCTTCGTCATGAATCTGTTTTGATGTTGATAGATAGTCTTCGCCATCTTCGAAAACTTTAGATTTTTGTTGTCTAGGAGAGTTTCCTTCTTCATCAACCACTACATCAATGCTTTCAGCAATTTTTCCAAGTCTTTTATTGTAACATTTGTAAGCTTTGTTGTGAGCAGAATAGCCAAGTAGAATGCCTTCATCTGCTCTAGGTTCAAACTTGCCAAGATTTTCATCAGTCTTTTTAATGTAGCATTTGCTTCCAAAGGTTTTGAAGTATTTTGTCGTGGGAGTCTTACCATACCAAAGTTCATGAGGAGTCTGAGTGTTGTTTACCCAGATGTTTGCCTTGTTGAGAATAGTAACAGCGGCAAATGCATCTTCACCCCAAAAGTTTGCGGGAGTTCTAGACTCATCAAGCATAGCATGGGCCATTTGTTGAATTGTTCTCTTCATCCTTTCCACTACTCCATTTTGCTGAGGAGTCCTTGCAACAGAAAATTCCCTTCTGATTCCATGGTTTTCACAAAAATCGAAAAATTCATCTGAGGTAAATTCCCCTCCTCGATCAGATCTGAGACATTTGATTCTGCGATCTGATTGGTTTTCAACCAAAGCTTTGAATGACTTGAACTTTTCAAAAGCTTCATCTTTATACTTCATGAGTCCTATCCAACACATCCTTGAAAATTCGTCAATGAACAATATGAAATACTCTTCTCCTCAAGGTGACCTCTTCCTAGTTGGACCACATATATCAATGTGGAAAAGTTCAAGTGGCCTGCTAGCTGAACCTTCCTTCTCAGGAAAATTAGTTCTGGTTTGCTTACCAAATTGACATGATTTTCATATTGTATTATCTGGAATTATGATGTCAGGAAGATCATGAACTGCTTGATATTTGCATGCTTTCCTGATCTCGGAGAAGCTAAGATGCCCCAATCTTCTGTGCCACAGCTAGTGTTCGTCATTCTTGCTCAGATAGCATTGTTTTTCTCCTTCTTTGAATATTTATAAATTATTTGGAGTTCTTAGGCCTTTAATCACTGTTTTTCCTGTGTCAAGCTCACGAACAATGCATCCATTTGATCTAAATATTACCTCAGTTCCTTGATCACACATTTGACTAACACTCAATAAATTATTGTTTAAGCCATCAACATACATAACATTACCAACTTTGACCTTCTTTTTCAACTGAGCAAAACCTTTACCTTTTATGAATGCAGGGGTGTCATTTCTAGATGATACCTTCTTTTCCCTTTCTAAGGCAGTATATGACTGAAGTTTTCCTTTATCACTTGTCATATGTTTTGAGCATCCGCCGTCAATGTACCATTGATTTTCCTGTCCTTCTGCATATAAGGTGATCCCACAGCTTTCTGGTTGTAGATCTTTCTTTCTCCATGTTTTGGAACTCAATGAAGCCCGCTCCTTCTGAATTGTTTGCCGAAACCTGCTCCTACATTCAGAATCTTCATGACCAAAATTGTTACAAATAGTTCATTCTATTTCATTTTCAAGAGCAAAGAAGTTATTGTAGGTTCTTGTCATGATTCCTGTCATACCCCTTTGTTTTTGAGCTTCCCTAGTCATGATGGTCTTGTAGGCAACACACTGAGCAGCTTTATGACCAAAGTTATGACAAGAGAAACATTGGCCATTGAAGAAATTCCTACGACTATCAAATCTACCAACCATATGATTGTAGTTTCTGTCCATTCTTGAGCTAAATTGAGAATGATTTACCTGTGGTCAATTGAGGCTTCTGTTCATCCTTGAAGTAGATTTCTCTTGATTATCTTTGATCATTCTTGAAGCAACTTGTACCTGATTTACCTGGTGATCTACATCATGCTTTTGCTATTCATTTCTCCTTGCTGCATGAAGATAACTTTTGGAGGTGGATGGATTCTGTGCTTGCTTCTGAGATTGAGACGCTTCTCCAGAATATCCGAGACCTGTCCTGATTAGAGGAGAACGCTGCACTTTGATAATCTCATCTAAAGTTTCAGATCCTTTAGCAAATCTGAGATTAAGAGCTTTTGTTTTCTCAATTTCCTTTCTAAGTCCCACAATTTCACATTCTAACTTTTCATTGTGTTTATCCTTTTCAGCAAGTTGGAATGTTAGAGTATCTATAATCATATTCTTTTCTTCTAAACAAATTTTAAGTTTAGAAATTTCTTCATAAAGACCTTCTTCATTTACAGCATCCAAGAAATCATCATCTTCAAAAGCCATCAAAAGTCTATTATCATGACATTGTTCATCTTCATCACTATTTGAAAGTCCATCACTGTCTTCATGAGTATAATAGCTCTTCTTACTTACATACTGTTTTCTGTTCCATCTAACAGGTTCCTTACCTCTAAGTTTATCTTTATGAGGAAATTTTGCAGCATAATGACCGACTCTTCCAAAAGCAAAGCATTTGAAAGGTAGCTTACCTTTGAATCTTCCAGTTTCCCGTTGAAGGTTCTTGACAAAATTTGATTCTTCCTCTTCTTCTGACATATGTCCTGGCTCATAGTAATCTCCTTTTCCTGAAGCTTTGAATGCAGCTTCTCTTCTGTCCAATGGTCCTCCTTTTCTCATTTCATAAATAGTTAGAATTCTGTGTAATTGTGACATGGTAAGATTCATTAGATTCTCCTTTTCTTCTATGGCAAAAACTTTTGAATCAAACTTAGGAGACAAAGATCCTAGACTTTTTCAACCAAAAAAACTTCTTTTATTTCTTCACCCAAGTTTTTCATACAATTTGCGATCTCATCTATACGTAGGAAATGGCTAGCCACACTTTCATCATTATGCATTCTGAGACTTTCATAATGAATTCTAGAGTTTGCAATTTTGCTCATTTTACTTGCTCATCTACTTCATAGCTTAGAACGATCTTGTCCCATATTTCTTTTGCGCTTTTGAGTTGCATGACCTTGACAAATTCTGATTGAGATAGACTTCCCAATAGAGTATTGACAGCTTTTGCATTTGTTTCATACTGCCTCTTACCAGCTAAATATGTAGGAGTTGCTGACGGAAATGTGTATCCTATTTCCACAATATCCCAAACTTATGTACCAAGAGATTGAAGATAGGCAGTGATTCTTACCTTCCAATAGACGAATTTGGTCCCATCAAATATCAGTGGCCTAATAGATGCTTCCTTTTCGTAGTTGCTCATGATGATAGATCTTCCTTCAAGCGATCAAGATTTTCTTGAAGGACCTGCTCTGATACCAATTGTTGGAAATAATACTGAGAGGGGGGGGGGTGAATCGGTATTATAAAACTATTTTCAATTTATACAAATATTTGCATATGAGACTAGTGTATACCTTCCAACTTATAATATATTAATCTGTGTGTCCGAACCATATAAAAAGAACAAAAATAGAGCAATAGTCACACCAAAGAACACAAGATATAAGGTGGAAATCCAATGTGGGTGAAAACCACCTGCTGCAATATGTCTCTATCTTCTTCCAATTAGAAACTTCTTTTTACAATGATTTTCTACTAGTGCAGTCCTTTACCAGTACACAGGCTTCAACCTATAGAAGTCTACAACCTTCTCTTTTCTTTTAGGGACCACGTTTCATAAATTTTCATATTGGATCCATGAACATTAAATAATCATCAAGTACATGTGAATCAACCAATCTTCTTTCCACAAACAGCTAATGCAGTAACCAGAAAAGCAATACCAGTAACCAGACACCGATTCTAAACCCAGAACTCTGCAGCAATAGACAAAAAGGCAGCCAAAATATATTTCAAGAAAAGCCCGCAACTTCACCAATAGAAACCTGCGGATATCTGCACTTCTTCTGTGTTGAGTCTGTGCAGCTTCGCACCTTCTCTGTCTTTTGTTCTCTGTTCTGCGCAGCTTCGCACCTACGATGTCCACTTGACTGTGCACCTCTACACCTGATCCGTCTTCTGGCCTGCGCACATCCGCACCTGCGTCGTCTTCTAGCCTGCACACCTCTGCACCTGCGTTGTCTTCTAACCTGCGTACCTCTGCACTTGTGCCATATGATGCCTGCAGACCTCCGGGTACAGACACTTTAACAGTCCTCAATTATACCCCAGACTATCAAATTCACAGATCTGATCATGCGCCAAAGAGATCAGTAGATCCGCCTTATAATGATCAGGTTTCTCCTTGATTCAGATCTAGCTATCACTCACAAACCTATCACCAGAATTTCAGATCTAGCTCTTAAGATATTTAACACACACAAGTGAATAGGCCAAATGATCTCCTTCCCCTTTTTTATAGTCAAGGCCTTTCTCAAACCATGGACCAAAACCATAGAGATCCAATACTAGGGACCCAAAACCTAGGTTTAGACACAAAACCACAGACCAAAACCATAGGATCAAAAGCGTCGGACTAAATACCATGGACCAAACATAATATTTTCCACATGTGCGCTTTTCTTTGCATGAATGTCCGTGCATTTTAGGTTCGCACTTTTTGTTCGGAGCGCATGCGAACTTATCCGCATCTTATGAACTGCGCACCTGCGCAACCTGGCAATGTCCGCATCTTTTGGACGATGCACCTGCGGAACCAGAAAATAACACTGTTGCACTATAAATTGTCATTTGATTCCTTTGTCCTACATCCCATGTATTCTGACACATCTGATATTTTTTTCTGTAGACTCATCTGGTTGTGTATATGTGAATTGATCTTCTATGAGTGGTTTGCCATCAAGTACAACACATACATCATAATGCCAACAAATAAATGGAGATTTTGATAGTTCAACTGAAGAAGATTCATGTAACAATGTTTAAGTTTCAGAGGTATGTCCTATTGATATTGAATCTCAGTATGATAATTTAATTTTTTATTTGAAAAATGGTTATGCTCCAACAGAACTTGATCATAAGAGAAAAATAGTTTTGAGGCTTAAAGCCAATCAGTACCAACTTGTCAATAATGTCTTGCTTAAAAGAAATTATTGCTCAGTCTTACCAAGATGTTTAAAGAAACTTGGAGTAGAAAATGTGTTACAGGAACTACATGATGGACCAATTGGTGGACACTATAGCGGGGATACTACTACTAATAAGATCCTTCATGTTGGTTACTATTGGCCAACTCTATTCAAAAATAGCCATGCTTATGTAAGAAAGTGTAAATTCTACCAAACAACTTCAGGGAAAGAAAAGAAACCAACCTTGCCTTTGCAACTAGTTAATATCTAGCAACCTTTTGAGCAATGGGGACTGGATATGATCGGTGAGATTGTTCCACACTCTTCTAAACAACATAAGTACATTTTAAAAGCTACGAATTATTTCACGAAGTGGGTGGAAGAAATAACCTTGAAGGTGGTCAATTCTAAAACTGTTATTGATTTTATCGACCAACATATAATTACAAGGTTTGGCCTTCCTTGTGTCCCCATGTTCGTCAATGCATCTTATTTTTCTAGAAATGTTATTACTGAATTTTCACTAAAGCGATGTTTTAAAGTCAAATTTTCTGCAAATTACTATCCTCAGGGAAATGGATTGGTAGAATCCACCAATAAAAACCTGATAAGGATCATTAAGAGAATTGTTGATCAAAATCAAAGGAACTAGTATAAAGCTCTAGGTTTTTCTCTATGGGCTGACAAAATTACTCCTAAAGTCTCTTTAGGAACTTCTGCCTATCACTTAGTGTATGGAAAAGAAGTTATCTTGCTTCCTTATCTAGCTTTTCCTTCATTGGCCCTAGTGCAATGTGTAGAGGAACAACCTTGCTCTGCGTTACAGTTAAGAATGTCTCAAATTATAAATTTAGAGGAAGGAAGAGATAAAGCTAAACAAACTCATGCTCAACATCAGCAAATGGTCAAGTCTTGGTTTGATGCGAGTTCAGTGAGTAATAAATTTTTTGAAATTGATGACTTAGTTTTGCAATGGGACAATGCCCATGAAGAAAAAGGTAAACACGCGAAATTCCCAAAACTTTGGCTCGGCCCATTTCAGAGCATTGAAAAACTAGGCCCATAAACTTTTATCCTCCAAGATTTACAGGGTAAGAGAGACTCTCTTCCCATAAATGGATTAGTTTTGAAAAAATATTTTTCTTGAAAATGCATATTCTACTGTAAAATATGTAAATAATCATATGTACATATCAGTGTCTTTAGGTTAGTTTTGTTGAGTAATACTCTTTTGACTTTCTATTGGGTTCTCTCTCATCATTAACATGAAGTGTTATTAATTACAAGAGGGTATTTTAGACCCGGTAGCCTCGCTAGTCCTTCCAAGCCTCGCTACCCGCAATCAATCTCAATAAACTCTCATGCTGGCCTCCTGTACATTCGGACCCGGTAGTCACCCTAGGATTGACTCCCCTCAAAATTTATGTAGAGGCCATTGACCTCCCCCATTCAACTAACTGAGGAAATTGTGCAGACATGTCAGATAGACACCAAGTGCATGTCATTGTCTCCTTCAGAAAATTGCGCATTTTTCCTAGTTAGTCATCCGAACAATCGACCGATTGTTCATCTCTGAAATTGTGTAGTGATCATGAGCAAGCCTTCCACTTCCCATCAGTTAGCTTAGCTCATAAATTGTGCAGAGATGATCTACAGGCCGACCTCTCGGCCTCAGTACAGTTTTCCCATCCAACAGCTCCTAGCAACAAATTGCATGTTCCATCTAGGAATTGCACAGTTTCTGCTGCCAGTGACTGAGTAACCAACTGGCAGTTCCCTTTGGGAATTGCATAGTTCTAGCTGCCAGTGACCCCAGCAGCCAATTGGCAGTTCTCTCTGAGAATTGTACAGTTCTGGCTTCCAGTGACCCTAACATCCAACTGGTAGTTCCCTCTGGGAATTGCGCAATTCTGACTGCCAGTCTCTAGGGAAGTTCCCCAGAAAAATTGTGCAATCCCTACCTACTGACCATTCATGCAGCCCGGCCCGTTCCTTTGGAAAATTGTGCAAATCTGGTTGTCCATCCCTTGCTGACTGTTCATTCTAGAAAATTCACAGAGCATGCCTGCCTTACCCTCCTGTAGCCTGAATTGTCCCTCCCCAAATTTGCGCAATTTTGCCTCCCAACCGAGCTAGACCTTGCAGACAGTCACTGCCAAATCAGATTCTATGTCTCCATCTCTCAATGAATCTTGCGCAATTTTCATCAGCAGTTTCCCAGAGCCATCATCCCACATCACAACCTTGTTGCCTCTCCCAATAACCTACATCCGAATGATCATGTGTCATGGTAGACTAGGAGGTTTTGGATTTGGTCTAGTCATGAGTGACTGCAAGTACAGGTACACCAACAAACATGTCAAGACAAAGAACGGGATGAACGATGGGATCACATGTAGATGGACAAGATCGCCAATGGACGAATGAAGGAAGCATGCGAAGCGGACGAATGCGACAAACATGCACCTTCGCGAACAAGTGAGCCTGTGAAGCCTTCGAGCATGAAAGCAAGGAACAACATGCTAAAGCTTCATTAAGCGAACCAAGGACCATCGAAGACTCCACGCACTTTGCCATGCAGAGGTGAAGCTATGATACACCATGAAGCCATCCATCACTCGGCAACACTGTAGCTCGACATGCACTCCAGTAGCACCACAAATGTACCAAAATTGTCATGTCAAGCCATGTCGAGTCAATTCATGAGTCATGTTGCCCACATCTCCACTATGGGCTTTCTGTCAATCATTGTGATGTAACGTGGAAGTCCAAGAGACCCACTTGTTGAACATAGAGTCATGTAAGCTGAAAAGTCATGGAAGTCGAACAATCATGAGGGTAGTCGAACAACCACAAGGGTCAGTTTCACCCTTGGCTATAAATACCCCCCTCATTTATACATGAGTGGACTTTTCACCTCAGCTCCTCCCACATAGCCAAGAGAGTCTGTAATCTTTTCTTTGAGGAGTAAGTAGTGGCTCCAAAGCCCTACTGACAGGGTTAGTGATGTATGGTGTAACGACGTGTCTTAGAACTTTCGCTTAATACAGAAACCTGTTAACAGGCCAACACGTTTTCACACATGTATTGTATTTGTTGTAAGGATGATCTTTAACACTTGTAATGCATGTTGCTTTAACCTGTGTTCTACATCTGAACTGATTCATTTGTTGTAATGCATAATCTATTAATGGAAATCTGTTGCATATGTTGTTAATGTTGTCTCATACGTGTCGACTGCTCTACCGGACATCAGACAGACCTTTCACATGAACCTTGTTGTAACAACCGTTGCACTCGTTTGGACTGTTTTGTTAGTGATGTACGTGTTATCTTACCTTGTATGTTGTGACTTCCACATCCGAGTGGACTGATCCACTGGAAGCTGTGTATCTCCTTTGTGTTGTGTGTTCCTGGCCGAACTGGGAATGATCCCTTTCAACCTAGAATTCACCTTCACCTTCTTCCCCTCACAATGAAAGAACCATTGACACAAGTACACTTACACTCACCAGGCACGCGAACCTCACTTATTGAAGACAAAGCGAACCACTTTCTTGTGTTGACAAGCAAGAGTTGAGGCAAATCCTTAAGATAATGGAAACCGAGATATCATATCAGATGGGATTCCCACTCCAAACGGTGTGAGGTCTAGTTGGGACTTCATGCTGGGGTGATCCCCTAAATGTTGGCGGGTCTAGCACCATCAACATTTCTGGCGCTAGAAGGAGGGCAATCAATTGTACATGGCTGAAATTCCCCTCACACTCACTCATCAACCATATGGTCAAGGCATTAAGTCGTACTCCCTCTTTCATGACTCAGAAGTTGGTTACTCCTCACCTCCCATAATTGAACATGAGATTTCATATCAACACCTTCACTCCATCCATCCCATCACTCACTAGTTCACGAAAAGAGTCGGACTGATCCCAGGTGTACAGTATCTTTTACATGAATCTAAGAAGCCAAAAACCACTCCCACAGGGGTTGTTGTATCATCGGTGGAAAAAGAAGTCTTTGCTACTCTTGAAGGTTTGGAAGAAGCTATTGAAGACGGAGAGGAACCTCCAATATTCTTTGAAGATGAACAAGGAACTCTTGTGGTCTTGGGATCAAACTCCAATATAGGAGGTGGAGGGGAAGGCAGTGGAGGAATTGGAGGCAGAGACGAACCGATACACTCAGATCTAGAACCATCATATTCTAAAGGAGAGGAAGAAGATGAAGAGGATGAAAAGGACGAAGAGATGGCTGACCCAAATCTTGAATGGATGACTCAGGGACCATTGGCTCTCCCGGTTTTTCTGCACAATATTCTAAAGCGAGCAGAGAGAATGAACATCAAGTTCAACACTGACAACACAGTGAAGGTAGAAGACCACTTAGACAACTTATACCTGCAACTACAAACCCTTAAGGTACGTTATGAAGACGTAGCATGTAGATTGTTTCCATGTACCTTGGATGGTCGTGCAGCTGCTTGGTATCACAGCCTTCCACCCAACTCCATATAGAACTGGGGTTCTTTCAAATGTATGTTCCCTAAAAAAGATTTTGATGATAAGACCCTCGCCATGCTGCTCAAAGAATTAGGAAGCCTCAGGATGGAGGGAAAAGAGAAAGTGAAAGATTTCAATCAGAGGTTTATGTATTTTGAACAAGTTTGCAGCAGACCCAAACCTCAGGACTCCATTACTATCGACTATTACACGTCTGCACTTCCAACCACCATTGCGCAGTTCATCAAGCAAGCTACAAAGACAACACTTTTAGAAAGCTACGAAGAGTCTATTGTTGTTGAGAAATACTTGCGTGCCATTGGAGTCATCAAGGATGATGAATCAATGAAAGACTCCAAGGATGCGAGCTGAAATCCCCAAGCACGATGAGCAAGGGCAGAGACAAGGAAGCAACTGATATTGAGACCCTCACTCGCCTTGTCAAGAACTTGACCACCGAAGTGTCCGAAATCAAGCAACAGAAGACAAACACATTCACGAGTAGTCATCCACCCAGACAAAAACAGGCATGAAGTTCATCAATCGGCTCATCAAGCAACAACCAGTTCGGTTCCAAATTTGCGCAGAAGTAAATGTTCCAACTCAATCAATGTGTCAATCCTAAGTTCTGTTCCTTCCATGAATAATTTCACCTCGAGAACTCTTATTCATATTGGAAGTGATTTGTTGCCTCTGTCTGTACTCATATACTCAATGCAGATGGCAACATACAGGAGCAGCCGAAAGACACTTTTGATAACGAATAGCTTGCATATGATGAAGCACCAAGTTCTGGGCATGTAGTACACGCATACCAGTGATCACAAGTAGTCTCAAAGACAAACACTAAGAAGAAGCCCCAAAAGAAAAATGTTCGTTACCATATTAGGAGTAAAGGGGCTCTCCCTAAACTTGAGGAGATGCAAGAGAAGGTGAGACAACTGATCAGGAAGGTCAACCCATTGGCTGCCTCAAAGCAACAAACACAAAGCAAGTCCAGGAAGACAACGGTGGATAAGAGTACGTCCATAGGCAGCAAATTATAGAACACTCCGCCAGGTAGCACAAACATCTGTTCCACCCTGGACACCTCGGTGAGTCTACCATCTCTAGATTACAACATAGTCGATGACATGAAGAAAACTTGAGCGGACATCAGTTTTTTCAAGCTAGCCAAAGTCCAGATTTAGCAAGATATCCTATTGTATGCATTGGGACAAACAACAACAAACAATGAAACCTCCACCAGCAAGGGAGCAAGCACACCTACCAGATCACTATCCACAGTGCTCAATACACTCCGGATGGAAGAAGCAAACTCAGGTTTCCCCCCATTCTTTCTTTCATTCAAAATTTTCAACTACAATGTCCATAACTGCTTGGTTGATTATGGTGCGGCAACCAATGTCATGCCGCTCTCCATTTCTAAGAATATCAATGCACGATGGAGTGAAACATCCGCCAGAATCATCCAACTCGATAAAACATCAGTACCAGCCATTGGTGAACTAAAACATGTGATCATCTAATTATCCCATGATAATTGAGTCCACCAATGCATCAACATAGTTGTTATGGACATACTAAAAGCATATGGCCTGCTACTCAACAGAGACCGGTCCAGTAAGCTAGATGGATATTTTGCTACAGATTGGTCTCACATGTGGCTTCCATACAAGGGCAGATGCAACCAAATCTGGGTGTTATCAGAGAGGTATATGAAACAAAATGTCACTCCCCTTAACAACGAGAACGAACCATTGGCCTTCGCATAACTCATGTTTGGCAACCGCTTCCTAGAAAAGACATTGGAGTGTTATATTGCACGGCCAACCCCAACCTCATCAGAAAAGCAGTTGGGACTCCTTCCTCGCCCAACTGATGATAATGAAACTTGTACAATTTGTTTTTTCTGATAGTAGTAGTAGTAGTAGCAATATGGGTAGTAGCAGCAATACTAGCACACCAAATGATCCATATACAGACAAGTTGTGGGTCATGAGTCGTGAAGAATCAGGGACACATGATGGGTCAAGGACCAAGTGTATCTCAGTCATCCAAAATAATGTAAAATGCATGATTTCAAGCTTTTTGAAGTTCGAAGTCACAAACAATGATGTTGAAGCACTCATGCTAAACACACGAAGGACCAACACTATGAACGAATAGAGTGACATGGGAATCCACCATGATTCAAAGATGGTCAATCTCAATACAAGTTACACACTGCAGCAGTGACTAATCATTGCCCGCTTGGTTGAACAGTACCTGGATGGGTCTGCACGAGTAGATGATGACCTGAGTGCCCACTACACGTGAACAATCCAACATGAGATTCCAGGTAAAGGAGAAGACACACCATTACAACAAAGAACAGGTAACACATACATGTTGTTTGTACTCCTTTCACTGAAAGGATTGACTAACATTTAAAGTGTTTGGATTACTTGCAAAGTTAATCATCATACTTGGCTTGCTAATTTAAATCCTACATGTAAGAAATCTGGGAAGATCCTCTTACGCATTGACTTCAGAAACTTGAACCCTTCCCGGAATAAAAACAACTACCCCGTGCCATCATCTGAGCCCATGTTGCACACAGTACTGGAAACAGTGGTATTGTCTTCACTTGAAGGTCTTCTGCAATGCCACCAGGTTTCGGTAGCAGAGCCCGGTGGACCAGCACTAGTCCATGAGAAACTTGGATCACACACGTATCATTTGCAATCACTTGACGGGAGGATTGATAATGTTCTTGTCAAAGGACAAGTCCTAAAACACTAGTTTTAGTAGGTCGGGTCGGGCCTGTGCCATGTACATATTCTATTTGCTACTTGTTCTTTCATTTGGTTTGTTTTGCTTATTATCTTTGATTTCGCCTTGTTTGATTCTACTTACCATTTTTTTGTTCACGTTCATTTTGTTTGTTTGATATATTACTATTTTTGTTTCCGGGAATAAGTGTTGCCAACTACTACGTTCTAGCTTTTGAATAGAGTATGTGGCTGAAATTTGAAGAGACTTGTGACACTGCAACACTTGGCCCGTCTTGTGTCCATTTTCTCTATGCTTGGTTACAACCTTCGACTCATGAAGTCCTGATGGAGAATACTAACCATTTGTAAAGAAAACTTTGGTCCAACTATGAACTTGTGTCCACATTGGGAAGCCCCATGTTGCATATGTTGTTAAAGTTGTCTGGTACATGTCGACTGCTCTGCTGGACATAAGACAGACCTTTCACATGAACCTTGTTGTAACAATCGTTGCACTCGTTTGGACTATTCTATGAGTGATGTACGTGTTATCTTACCTTGTATGTTGTGACTTCCACATCCGAGTGGACTGATTCACTGGAAGTTGTGTATGTCCTTTGTGTTGTGTGTTCCTAGCCGAATTGGGACTGATCCCTTTCAACCTAGAACTCACCTTCACCTTCTTCCCCTCACAATGAAAGAACCATTGACACAAGTACACTTACACTCACCAGGCACACGAACCTCACTTATCAAAGACAAAGTGAACCACTCTCTTGTGTTGACAAGAAAGAGTTGAGGCAAATCCTTAAGATAATGGAAACCCAGACATCATATTGGATGGATTCCCACTCCAAATGGTGTGAGGTCTAGTTGAGACTTCGCACCGAGGTGATCCCCTAAATGTTAGTGGGTCCAACACCGTCAACATTTCTGGCGCTAGAAGGAGGGCAGTCAATTGTACATGGCTGAAATTCCCCTCACACTCACTCATCAACCATTTGGTCAAGCCAGTAACTCGCACTCCCTCTTTCATGACTCAGAAGTTGGTTACTCCTCACCTCCCATAATTGAACACAAGATTTCATATCAACACCTTCGCTCCGTCCGTCCCATCACTCACTAGTTCGTGAAAAAATTCCGACTGATCCCAGGTGTACAATATATTTTACATGCATCTAAGAAGCCAAAAGCCACTCCCACAGGGGTTGTTGTATCATTGGTGGAAAAAGAATTCCTTGCTACTCTTGAAGGTTTGGATGAAGCTATTGAAGACGGAGAGGAACCTCCAATCTTCTTTGAAGATGAACAAGGCACTCTTGTGGTCTTGGGATCAAACTCCAATATAGGAGGTGGAGGGGAAGGTAGTGGAGGAATTGGAGGTAGAGATGAACCAATAGACTCAGATCGAGAACCATCAGATTCTGAAGGAGAGGAAGAAGAGGAAGAGGACGAAAAGGATGAAGAGATGGTTGACCCAAATCTTGAATGGATGACTTAGGGACCATTGGATCTCCTGGTTGTTCTGTACAAGATTCCAAAGCGAGCAGAGAGAATGGACATCAAGTTCAACCCTAACAGCACAGTGAAGGAAAAAGACCACTTAGACAACTTATACCTACAACTACAGACCCTTAAGGTATGTTATGTCAACGTAGCATGTAGATTGTTTCCATGTACCTTGGATGGTCGCGCAGCTGCTTGGTATCACAGCCTTCCACCCAACTCCATATAGAACTGGGGTTCTTTCAAACGTATGTTCCTTGAAAATGTTTCTGATGATAAGACCCTAGCCATGCTGCTCAAAGAATTGGGAAGCCTCAGGATGGAGGGAAAAGAGAAAGTGAAAGATTTCAATAAGAGGTTTATGCTTATTTTGAACAAGTTTGCAGCAGACACCAAACCTCATGACTCCATCATTATCGACTATTCCACGTCTGCACTGGCAACCACCATTGTGCAGTTCGTCAAGCGAGTTGCAAAGACAACACTTTTAGAAAGCTATGAAGAGGCTATTATTGTTGAGAAATACTTGTGCACCATTGGAGTCATCAAGCTTGACGAATCAACGAAAGACTCCAAGGATGCGAGCTAAAATCCCCAAGCAACGACGAGCAAGGGTAGAGACAAGGAAGCAACTGATATTGAGACCCTCACTTGCCTTGTCAAGAACTTGACCACCAAAGTGTCCAAACTCAAGCAACGGAAGACGGACACATTCACGAGTAGTCATCCACCCAGACAAAGACAGGCATGAAATTCATCAACCGTCTCATCAAGCAACAACCAGTTTGGTTCCAAATTTGCGCAGAAGTATATGTTCCAACTCGATCAATGTGTCGATCCTAAGTTTTGTTCCTTCCATGAATTATTTCACCTGAGAACTCTTATTCAGATTGGAAGTGAGTTGTTACCTCCGTCTGTACTCATATACTCAATGCAGATGGAAACATACAAGAGTAGCCGGAAGACATTGATGATAACGAAGAGGTTGCACCTGATGAAGCACTAAGTTCTGGGCATCTGGTGAATTCAAACCAGTGCTTGCAAGTAGTCTCGAAGATGAACACCGAGAAGAAGCCCCAAAAGAAAAATGATCGTTACCATCTTAGGAGTAAAGGGGCTCCCCCTAAACTTGAGGAGATGCAAGAGAAGGTGAGACAACTGATAAAGAAGGTCAACCCATTAGCTGCCTCAAAGCAACAAACACAAAGCAAGTCTAGGAAGACAGCTGTGGATAAGAGTACGTCCATAGGTAGCAAGTTGCAGAACACTCCGTCGAGTAGCACGAACATCTATTCCACCATGGACACCTCGGTGAGTCTACTACCTCTAGATTACAACATAGTCGATGACATGAAGAAAACTTGAGAAAAAATCATTTTTTTCAAGCCAGCCAAAGTCCAGAGTCAGCAAGATATCCTGATACACGCATTGGGACAAACAACAATAGACAGTGTAGCCTCCACCAGCAAGGGAACAAGCACACCTACCAGATCACTATCCACAGTGCTCAATACACTTCTGATGGAAGAAGCAAACTCAGGTTTCCCCCCATTCTTGCTTTCATTCAAAGTTTTCAACTACAATGTCCATAACTGCTTGGTTGATTCTAGTGTGACAACCAATATCATGCTGCTCTCCATTGCTAAGAAGATCAATGCACGATGGAGCGAAACATCTGCCAGAATCATCCAACTCGATAGAACATCAATACCAGCCATTAGTGAACTATGAGATGTGATCATCTGACTATCCCATGATAGTCGAGTCCACCAATACATCAACATAGTTGTTGTGGACATACCGAAAGCATATGGCCTACTACTCAGCAGAGACCGGTCTAACAAGCTAGTTGGATATTTTGCTATAGGTTGGTCTCACATGTGGCTTCCGTACAATGGTAGATGCAACCAAATCTGGGTGTTATCAGAGAGGTTTATGAAACACAATGTCACTCCCCTTAACGGCAAGAATGAACCATTGGCCTTCACATAACTCATGTTTGGCAACTGCTTCCTGGAAAATACATTGGAGTGTTATATTGCACAGCCAACCCCAACCTTATCAGAAAAGCAGTTGGGACTCCTTCCTCGCCCAACTAATGATAATGAAACTTGTACAGTTTGTTTTTCTGATAGTAGAGTTAGTAGCAACAAGGGTAGTAGCAGCAGTACCAGCACACCAAACGATCCATATATAGACAAGTTGTTGGTCATGAGTCTTGAAAAATCAGGGACACATGATGGGTCAAGGACCAGGTGTATCTCAATCATCCAAAATAATGGACAATGCATGATTTCAAGCTTTTTGAAGTTCGAAGTCACAAAGAATGATGTTGAAGCACTCATGCTAAACACATGAAGGACCAACACTATGAACGAACAGAGTGACCTTGGAATCTGCCATGATTTGAAGATGGTCAATCTCAGTACAAGTTACACACTGCAGCAGTGACCAATCGTTGACTGCTTGGTCGAACAGTACGTGGATGGGTTTGCACGAGTAGATGATGACTTGAGTGCCCACTACATGTGAACAATCCAACATGAGATTCCAGGTAAAGGAGAAGACACACCATTACAACAAATAATAGGTAACACATACATGTTGTTTGTAATCCTTTCACCGAAAAGATTGACTAACATTTAAAGTGTTTGGATTACTTGCAAAGTTCGTCATCATACTTGGTTTGCTAATTTAAATCATGCACGTAATAAATCTGGGAAGATCCTCTTACGCATTGACTTCAGAAACTTGAACCCTTCCCATAATAAAAACATCTACCCCATGCCATCATCCGAGGCCATGTTGCACATAGTACCTGAAACAATGGTGTTATCTTCACTTGAAGGTCTTTTGCAATGCCACCAGGTTCTGGTAGCAGAGCCCGGTGGACCGACACTGGTCCATGAGAAACTTGGCTCACACACGTATCATTTTCAATCACTTGACGGGAGGTTTGATAATGTTCTTGTCAAAGGCCAAGTCCTCAAACACTAGTTTTAGTAGGTCGGGCCGCGCCCGTGCCATGTACATATTCTGTTTGCTACTTGTTGTTTCATTTGGTTTGTTTTGCTTATTATCTTTGATTTCGCCTTGTTTGATTCTACTTACCATTTCTTTGTTCAAGTTCATTTTGTTTGTTTGATATATTACTATTTTTATTTCCGGGAATAAGTGCTGCCAACTACTATATTCTGGCTTTTGAATAGAGTATGTGGCTAAAATTTGAAGAGACTTGTGACATTGCAGCACTTGGCCCATCTTGTGTCCATTTTCTCTGTGCTTGGTTACAACCTTTGACTCATGAAGTCCTGACGGAAAATACTAACCTTTTGTAAAGAAAGCTTTGGTCCAACCATGAACCTGTGTCCACATTGGGAAGCCCCATGCCTGTACTTAGCCTTCTGCTTTGTGTGTTTAAGCTAATCCAACTAGTAGAAATGGAGAAGGGGAAAAATCTAAACGAGCAAACCTATGTCAAAGGTCGTACATGCTTCTCTGAAGGAACAACATCTTCTTCTCTCAATAAGTCGGGATCCCTCTTCCGCCCCAAAAAATAAATAAGTGCCTATGCACAGTTCTCTTAAAAAATACAAAGGTGAAAGAAGAGAAGGGCTTCCTACACAGAGAGGTGAAGCATGCAACTTCACCGGGGTACTGACCAGGCTCGTTGGTAGTGGAGCAATGTGTGTGTTCCTGCGTGACTTCGTCGGGGTATTGTCCAGGCCTGTCGGCAGCGGAGAAACACCAGAGATGAAAACTTATGCTCTGAAAATATTCAACTTGCGAACTAATATACCCTTCCCAAATTCGAAATACTGAGATCTAAGCTGAACTTTTGATTGTTTATGACTGAGTCGGCAAAGGGTGGACCATGTATGTTCATGGGGTAAGTGGGGAAACTGAACCTGCACAACAATCCAATACTTCCTAAAATACCAAGGCCTTGTGCTAAAAAATGAACCGAAACAGAGAAAATGGAGTTCTACTAGTGTGTCACCAAGTGTTGTAGCGGCTAAACTACCCTCCAAAATTTTGGCTTGCACCAATTCCAGAGACTCCCTTGAAGAGTTCACTTGATGACTTCACACACTCAGGTTCACTCTGTGAGCTCTTGTAATTATTTACATCCGCTTTGCTTGTTTATTGCATTCAAGTCTCTGCATGTTGATGTCCAAGTCATGCTTGCGACCATGTTCTGGTTATGCTCGAAGTCTTCACTTCATATGTTTTTGTTGTGTTTTCCATGAAATAATCTGTTTCACTCACACACAGAGTCACATTTGTTGCCATCCAAGCATCGTCTCGATCAATGAATGATCAATCACGAGTGTCGCGCTTGTTGCTTGCATCATCAGTCAGTCATGTTGAACATGTGTGTCTAAATGGTTCGGTTGTTTCGTCGTCAAGTCATGCGAGTGTGTGTTCATATGACCACCTATGCACCTTTCAACTCTTCACACACCTAGTCATTTTTGCTGAAGTTCTAACAACTAGTCTCCTCACTAACAACCGAACCATCACCCAGCCTTCGACTCGATCAATTGTCAACTAGAACAACACAGAAGCACCAACCTAGTCCTTCAAGCTGTGTTTCCCGCAAGAAATCTAAATCAAATCTCATGCTAGCCTCCCGGACAGTCGAACCCGGAAGTCACCCCGGAATTGACTCCCATCAAAATTTGTGTAGAGGCCATTGACCTCCCCCATTCAAATGACTGAGGAAATTGTGCAGAGAGGCCGGACAGACACCAAGTGCCCGTCCTTGTATACTTCATAAAAGTGCGAAGTTTTCCCAGTTAGTCATTTGGAAAGTTGACTGACTATTCATCTCAGAAATTGTGCAGTGCTCATGAGCAAGCCTTCCGTTACCCATCGGTCAGCCCAACTCAGAAATTGCGCAGAAATGATCAGCAAGTTGGCCTCCTGTCCTCAGTGCAGTTTTCCCATCTAGTAGCTCCTAGCAGTAGACTTCCTGTTCCATCCAGGAATTGCACAGTTTTTGCTGCCGGTGACTGAGTAGCCAACTGGCAGTTCCCTCTGGGAAATGCACAGTTCTGGCTGCCAATGACCCCAGTAGCCAATTGGCAATTCCCTCTGGGAATTGCATAGTTCTGGCTCCCAGTGACCCCAGCGACCAACTGGCACTTCCCTTTGGGAATTGCACAGTTATGGTTGCCAGTGACCCCAATAGCCAACTAGTTGTTCCCTTTGGGAATTACGAAATTCGGGTTGCCAGTCTTGTGGGCATTTCCCATGAAAAATTTTGCAATCCCTACCTACTGACCCTTCATGTAGCTCGACTCGTTGCTCTGGAAAATTGTGCAAATCTGGCTGTCTAGCCCCTACTGACTATTCGTTCTAGAAAATGCACATAGAATCCCTGCCTTGCCCTCCTGTAGGTCGGACTGTCCCTCCCAAAATTTATGCAATTTTGCCTCCCAGCTGAGCTAGACCTTGCAGACAGTCATTGTCGACTCTGATTGTTTGTCTCAACCTCTCAGTGACTCTTGCACAATTTTCACCAGCAGTTGCCCGGAGCCATCATCCGACATCACATTCCTGATGCCTCTCCCAGTCACCTACATCCGAACGATCATGTGTCATGGTAGACTAGGAGGTTTTGGATTTGATGTCGTCTCGTCATGAATGACTACAGGTATAGGTACACCAACAAACATGTCAAGACGACGAACAATATGAATGAAGGGAGCACATGCAGATGGACAGGTTCACCAATGGATGAACGAACGAAGCATGTGAAGCAGATGAACACAACGAACATGGACCTTCATGAACAAGTGAGCCTATCAAGCCTTCTAGCATGAAAGCAAGGAACAACATGCTAAAGCTTCATCAAGTGAACCAAGGACCATCAAAGACTCCGCACACTTCGCCATGCAGAGGTGAAGCTATTATACACCATGAATACATCCATCACTCAACATCACTATAGCTCGACATGCACTCCAGTAGCAGCACAAATGTATTAGCATTGTCATGTCAAGTCATGTCGAGTCAAGTTATGAGTCATGTTGCCCACATCTCCACTATTGGCTTGTTGTCAATCAATATGATGTAACGTGGAAGTCCAAGAGACGCACTTGTTGAACATAGAGTCATGCAAGTCAAAAAGTCACGGAAGTCGAATGGTCGTGAGGGTAGTTGAACAACCACAAGGGTCAGTTTCACTCTTGGCTATAAATACCCCCCTCATTTTTACATGAGCGGATTTTTCACCTCAACTCCTCCCACATAGTCAAGAGAGTCTGTAACCTTTTCCTTGAGGAGTAAGTAGTGGCTTCAACACCCCACTAATGGGATTAGTGATGTATGGTGTAACGATGTGTCTTGGAATTTTCACTTAATTCAGAAGCCTGTTAATAGGCGAGCACATTTTGACACATATATTGTATTTGTTGTAAGACTGATATTTAACACTTGTAATGCATGTTGCTTTAACTTGTGTTCTACATATGAACTGATTCATTTGTTGTAATGTAGAATATATTAATGGAAATGTGTTGTATATGTTGTTAATGTTGTCCCGTCCGTGTCGACTCCTCTTCCGGACATCAGAAAAAGCTTTCACGTGAACCTTGCTGTAACAACTGTTGCACTCGTTTAGACTATTCTGTGAGTGTTGTACATGTTATATTACTTTATATGTTGTGATTGCAGCATCCGAGTGGACTGCTCCATCAGAAGCTATGTATGTCCTTTGTGTTGTGTGTTCCTAGCTGAGTTGGGACTGATCCCTTTCAACTTGGAAATCACCTTCACATTCTTCCCCTCATAGTGAAAGAACCATTGACACAAGTACACTTACACTCACCAGCATGCGAACCTCACTTCTCGAAGACAAAGTGAACCACTCACCTGTGCTGACAAGCAAGAGTTGAGGCAAATCCTTAATATAATGGCAATCGGGCCATCATACCGGATGGAACTCCCACACCAAATGGTGTGAGGTCTAGTTGGGACTTCATACCAGGGTGATCCCCTTAATGTTGGCGGGTCCAGCACCATCAATAGAACGCATATATCAGAGCTGCACCTTTTAAGAAATTATGATAAACATAAGTCTCGATGAGTCACACTCACAAAGTCAAAGCTCCATCAGAAGAATTCCATCAGATCCTTATTATATTGTAACTTCCCTTTTGAGAAAGTTACAATAAAACCCATCTCCTATATGACTTCCTCTCGATGACTACTTTATTAATAAAATCACTTTAAATGGATTTTACTAAGGTTTATTATGAATCATGCGCGCCTTTATATAAATAAATATTATAATTGTATGTAAGCCCCACAACTATCATTTATTATATCGACGCTTCCATTATCGTAATTTTTATAATGTGACACCTTCGATATTTTATACCTCCAATACCCCATATCTCCGATATGCCTCATCGTCGATACCTCTGATATTCCCATTAAGTCTCTCTATCAAAACTTTTACATTAGAAGCATATTCCTTAAACCCCTGATACGGTTCCTATGATGTGCGACCTCTAATGTGATATTCCTGATGTCACTTCATGCCTCTTTTCATGAGAGCATTTTGTGTGATATTTATCATAGTCATTACTTTATTTGAATTCTCATATATCAGAAGTTTGAATTATCATAACTTTCCAATGCATCCATCTGATTGATTCCTTTGATATTAAACCTCTGATATGTTGATTTGGAAAGTCCACATGACCTCACGTTCGTGCACTTAATGTTTGAGAGTGGAGAAGTTATTATTTTTGAAATCATAAATGCTTTCATTCATTTCAGTTCGATTTTATCAAGATTTACTTTAAAGAAGAGATTGTTGTTGTAAAGTTTCATTATTTCCGCTAAGTCCTCTTTGAGTAAAATATTTTCACTCATCCCTGTGTTTTTTGTTATAGCCTATCCCTGACCACCGTAACATTAAAGAAATTTCAAAAGAACAAAAGGGCAAGAAGAAAGCCACAACGCAACAACAATTTTCCACTCATATAATTGGAAGCACTGAAGACAAGAATGCTACACCATATATGTTCTCCAATACAATCTATTTTAAAGAATTTAGACAATCCTCATGGGAGTCCATGTATAAAGTCTTTGAAGATGAAGGACCTAGGGTCACATGAAGGACAGTGACTATCGACAATTCTACTCCAATCTCAAACACTACCTACAATGATGTGGTTAATTCCTTCTTGCATAGGATTGCATTGAGGCCTAAAATTCTTCTTTACACAGACATGGTCTGGTGCATTGTAGACAATTTGAGAATTGCTAACATCTAGATTGTTACAAGTAAGAAAAAATTCACCAGGTTTTTTGCCAACGAAGACTTGAGGAGGATGCGCCATTTTCCTGAGGCACGGTGTAAATATGACAAGAAATTAGTTGAAGCATTTATGAAAGAACATGATCATGCATCAGAGCAAATTAGAGGATGGTGGAGGGATCCAAACAAGCACAAGTGAGAGGAAACAGATAAGTATGTTGTATATTCCATTGTTGTTCCCTATTTCCAGATAGTTGATATGATGTGTATACTTTTTGCTCAACCTAATACACAAAAATTCATTGATCAATGGGTATAACTTATTGATGGGGCTTCAGAGGGTTTTACATTTGACTGGGGTAATATACTTTCGGATAACCTAGCCACCCATATTTTGTCTTTTAGAATTAAGCACAAAGTCTCTGAGAACATAATTCACCCCATTTACATGAGCACTTATATCATGGGCGCCTTTTGTTTCACCACGGACTTTTCCTCTATGGGTTGGAAGTGGACTCTAGAAGACCCAACCTCTATTCACATATACCATGATATTCTTTGGGATTCTAAATTTCAACCACATTTCTATAAATCTGTCATGGAGTCATGATACCCATCTACTAGATTATTTTTTATAAAAGGGTTCCATGGGTATCTCCAGAAGCTGAAACTGACTTGCTCCAAGTAGGAAATTGGTTTGGAGAAGAAATTTTCACCTATGTTAGAGTCCATGGGAGTATATCCCACCCTCATGTATTACCTCTATTCATTCTTGAAAAACTTATTGCTAGAGAGATAGCCTATTAGACCGTGGGAAATGATATTTCTAAAGTTGTGAAAGAATCCAATAAAAATATGTGGCTTGTTTTTCCTTTCCAGTGTGGTATATATGCCTTGGATAACTACAATCATGAAGCCATTGAAATTAATGCCATTCAAGAGCTCAGTTTCCCCATTATTCTCAACAGACAGTATGACCCTCATCAAATTGTTAAAAAGATTACAACTGCATCAAGCATTAGGCAATTTTCCCATGAGACAGATAAGTTTGATGATTCGTTTAAGAGAGATTGTGCTTATTTAATGGTTGTAAACCAAGAAGAGAAACAATTAGCTCCAGGATAAATGATTCAGTTCACTCAATACATAGCCTTAAGGCTAGAAAATCTGCCTATGGATTCATTACGGATTCCTCAGGAGAGGACAGTTCTTGATGATGTTGTAATTGTTGGTTCTACATAATCTGCTAGTCCTTCTTAGTCAAGAGAATTAGTCCACTCCTGTTCTTCTCAAACAAATGGTTTTGTACCTAATCCTAGGCTAGAAGAAATATGGGAACAATATAATCAATCACTTAATGTTAAAGCTGACGAACCTCAAGTTGTTAAAACTCCTCCACAAGAGAAGATTCAAGACACTTCCAAAAGCCTTGAGCAAATTCTGATAACAACAATGATTCCTGAGAAGCCTTTGGATGATAAAGATGTTGAAATTATGCTGACTTTCCCTTTTTCCGTTGTTGTGGTAAGAATTAAAGAAATTCATCCACTGGACATATTTTATAGTCCTTGGCACAAGGCTGTGGTAAAGAGGGAGAGGAAGAAAAGGAAACTTGACTAGTTTTGGACTCTAGTTCTTGAAAATGCATCTTTTGAAGTGTTGTGGAAAGGCTCTTTGGTAACTCCTACAGAGGAATTGGGTAGGCTTACTCAATTCACAAGTGAATATGCTTCAACTACTATGGACAAAGCTACAAAGGTGCAACAGTTGCTAAATGAGAAAGAAGAAAATGTTATGCTATTAGAACATAACATTGAAAATGAGAAACAGAAGGTCACAAAACATTGGCAAGGACAAGTCACAAATCTCCAAAACATGTTTAACTCCCTCCGAGTTCAGTATGATGTTAATTTACAGGCCCGAGACTCTCAAATTCAAAGGTTGCAAAGAAGGATTGAACATATGAGTGTCAATCTAGAATTAAATGAGTTTAAGAAGGAAGCAAAAGAGTTGAACACTTTTCTTACTCAACAGAAAATTTTCTTTTGCCAGAAATTGTCAAGCATCCATGATGAATGCAGGACAACAAGTTCCCTAGTATACCAACCATCAGATGTCAAGTCTTACTTTGAGGACATAGAGGGGAAAATTCTCAATTTCTTGACATGAAAAGAAAGCACAGAGCGAATATTGGCCAGTCTTCACAAAATTGAAGAATCACACAAAGACATTGTTTTTAGAGAATGAGGAGTTTGCCTCAAGCAAGCGGAAGAAACAATTTTTCACGTAAGGGATATTTCAAATAATCTCATTGAAGCAGTAAGCGATAACTTGTTTCAGGGAAATCTCATATCGATTTTCCCCGAAGGAGCATTACTTGATATCAAACTGATTACTAAAATGTGGCAATATTCCTCCAAGAAGCAAGCCGAGGTTATCGATCAGCTGACCAAAATCAACTTGGAGAGTCATTGGAAACTTTTGGTCAAACCACATAGTCAATGGATGCTTCTCCGATGTTTATCAAATACCACCACTCAAATGTTGTCAGTGTTGAGGGATGCTATCTTCATTATCAAAATGCGACTACAACCAAAGTTTCCACCTGAGTTAAAGAATATGGTAAATATGTATGAGTTGCAACAACAAATTGAAGGACAATCTTCCTCCCAAGCATAGATAATTTGTTGCAACAGATTCTAAATTTGTCCCTTTTTGTTTATTTTGGCTATGTTTGTTAAAAACGCCTAAAGTTGTTATTGTATTTTCTATATTTGTATTTTACCATGAAGTTATAAATCCCCTCCATTAGTCATGAGAAGGGGTTCTAAATTTTTGAAAAGCATGCTTAAGATGCACTATTGTAACTCTGGTTTTTCTTAATATTTAGTTGAAGCATCGTCATTTTTCTCATGAGAAGAGAAACGATATATCGAGTACTATTATCCTTTTGTTATTTTTTTTTAAGAGTGAATGTAAATTTGATTTTGTTGATAATATATGTTCTTAAGAAATCATGCATGATCACTACTGATAAGTTGGATTGGAATCATAAATTATATGTATGAACAGTGAGATCTCAATATATGTGATGAATTCATAAGCTAATTTAATTAATTATTTAATTAAATTAGTTATCTTTCTCCGCTTTAATCTCATAGTTACATGATAATCTACATTATCATGTCAATTATGATATCTTTATAATCACATATACTAGCAATATTCTCGGGATAGATAATAGGTTTATTAATCTTTATTTTCAGTTTTAGTTATATCAGAGCTTTATACTTTTACTAAATTCATTTCGTATACTTTCACATAAAGGGAAATTGGTCCCATAATTCTAGTTGGATCCATCGTCCCAAACAGGGAAGGATTTGCTCTAAGGTCCCGACCGAGTGGTTTCCCCCAATATTGACGCTGACATTTCACGCCATCAACAGGTCCCTCCCCCTTACACTCTTGTGCATATAAATTGTCTCAACACACATTATATAATTAAAATTTTCTTAGAACATGATCATTACTTCATGCAACCTCACAAACATATATTGCTATCACACCTTAATTAAGCATTCAAACAATGCTTTAAGTGTGCATAAAACTGAAAAGTCATGATCAATAATTCTTATAAAACCTTTATGGAGAAACCAATGACTAGCAATAAATCTCTTATTTTCTCTTAGCCATAGGCTTTGTTGCTTTTGTTTGTTCAATAGTGGGTCACTCTCAGGTTGTGCCATGACTCCACAAGTACATTGGTTTACCAATATCTAAGTATGATATGTAACCAATACTGAGCACAAATAAGGTCAAGGTACCAAACCTGGCAACCTCCATCCACTAGGTTCACATCCCCCATCAACCCCTCTCTCAACTAGCCAAGGTTGTCTAGAGTCTTGTGGCTCCAGGAGTTCCTCCAGCCCTCATTGGTCTTAAATACCCTTCAAGCCCTCACATGACCAAGGTACCAAACCCGGAAACCTCCAACCAATAGGCTCACATCCCTCGAGCATCTCACTCGACCCAATGTAGTGCACCCCCTTATTTGATCACAATAGTCCCTCGGGATATGCCATTATCTTTTTAAGGTCTCCAACTTGGGTTGGCCAAGTATGCCTCAGAGCCATAATTAATTAAAAGAATGAATCCAAAAATATGCTTTCATATTTTGTATTTCCTTTTCTTTTCTATTATTTTATAAGATAAAAATCCATTGTCTTGGTTTGGTGGCTAGCTGTTTGACAATTCCATTCACTGGTTGTAATCTAACCGAACAAGCTGGCTCGTAATGAGACCCCTTGTCTTATGATCATAAGCCATTACCCTGTTTTGGTATGCAGTGTTGGTAATGTCGGTTAAACTATTTCCCAATGATCATGGTAAGCAGGCTTGTGATAAGACCCCTTATCTTTTATATCAAATATTTTAGAATTACACTTTGAGTAATCATAAACTTTGATGAATGGGATGGACAATTTTCTCCTTAAGAGAGCATGGATGATAGGGTAAGAGTTGAAGATGCTAAGATTGAATTAGTTTCTGTTTTGATATTGATAACCTTTTTGTGGCCATTTTGAAAACATTAAAATGATTTACAGTACTTCTAAATCTCGAGAAGATTTCACAAAAATGAAATGGGGTTTCAGAATCTGAATATACCTAATTTCCTAGAAATTGCCCTTTTGTTTAAGGTTTCTATTTTAAAATTAAGTATCAAAACTACTTCTTTTGAGAAACTTTTTCAGTATTGCAAAGGCCAATGGGAGATATCTTACAACTTTATTTCCTAATAATCCTAAAAACTACAAATTCTGCTGAAATTTGAATATTTACAAAAGGAGAAGGGGTTACCTCCTCAATTGAAGAATTTTTTTAAGATAAGGCCATTAATAGGAAGAGAATCCCTCTTACCTGATAGATCTTGTAATATGAACGTAGAATGGCCTATCTTCTCGTTGATTTGAAATGATCCAAGCCACATTTTCTGGAACTTAGTGTGTTTTCCTTTATCTTCATGGGCTTTGTCCCATTTCAAAACTAGATCACCAACTTGTAATTGTTTTGAACTGGATGAAGTTGAATAAAAAGATGACTTGATAATTTGCTGATGTTTTGCATGAGTAATTTTGGCCTTTTCTCTTTCTTCTTCTAATTTTAAGATTTGATCATGTCTCAGTTGAATAGAAGAGGGGGGGCTTTCTTCAATAAACTGAACTAGGGCTAGAGAAGGAAGCAATAGATTGGTTGGTAGAACTGCTTATTTCCCATATACAAATTAAATGGAGAAGTAACTACAGAAGCCTTCTGTGTTATTCTATCAGCCCATAGTGCAAATATCAAAGATTTATGCCCATTTTTATGATTCTGCTCAATAGTTCGCTTAATAATTTTGACTAGATTTTTATTGGAAGATTCTGCTAAACCATTACCCTGGGGATAGTAATTTGCAAAATATTTCAATTTAAATCCTCTTTTAATAGCGAGCTCAAACATAGAGTTTCCAGAAAAATAAGATGCGTTATTGAAAACAAGAGCGTTTGGGACACCAAACCTGGTAATGATGAATTGATCTATAAACTCTATAATTACTTCAAAGTTTGTTGTTTTTAAAGGAATTGCTTCAACCCACTTAGTAAAGTAATCAGTAGCAGTAAGGATATACTTATGTTGTTTGGATGACTGTGGAGTTATTTCTCCAATGATATCCATCCCCATTGCTTGAAAGGTTGATCAATGTTGACTGGTTGCAAAGGGAAAGCTGGTTTTCTTTGTCTTCCACTGGAGATTTGACAAATTCGGCATTTCCTTACATATTCGTGAGTATCTCTGAACAGGGTGGGCCAATAATATCCAGCATGAATGAATTTGTGGGCTGTTGTATCGGCTCCAAAATGTCCTCCTGCTGGTCTGTCATGTAGCTCCTACAAAACCTTTTGCGCTTCAGGTTTTTCTAGCCATTTAATAAAATTGAATCATAATTTCACCTAAAAAGTAAATCATCTACAATTATGAAGTTTTTTGCTTTTAATCTAATGGCACGTTTGTTTTTATAACAAAGATTAGGAGGTACATATCCATTTTTTAAATAGAAGATCAAGTATGCATATTGTGATTCAGGATCAGTGATACTTATCTGATTGATTTCTTCAGTATGTTCTGTATCTTTTGATTCTTGGATGTTGGATGCTCCTGCTAATAACCTGCAAAAACCTTGGCTTCTGACAATATTTGCTGGCTTTATTTCCAAGTCATATTCTTTTAGTTTTGTAACCCAATTCGCCCTTTTTTCTCCTAATTCCCTTTAGATTAGTAATTGTCTTACTGCTGAAAAAGGAACTATAACTTTTGTATGGGCTTTTAAAAGGAAGGTCTGCAATGTTTGACAACTTTGTACACAACAAAGGCTTGCTTTTCAACTTCTGAATAATTAAGTTCAGCACCCTGGAGATTCGAACTATAAAATGAAATTGGTGCTTCCAAGTTATGATCATTAATTTGAGTGAGTACTGCTGCATAAGATGAAGTGGACGCGAGAGTATACAGTATGAAATGATTAGAAAAATTAGGAGTGTTTAAAGCGGGGGAATTGATTATTGATTGTTTGATAGAGTCAAATGCTTCCTTTTCTGCAGATCCCCATCTAAACACCGAATGTTTCTTAATCATGGTTTGCAATGGTAAAATAATCTGGGAAAAATCGGGAACAAATCTCTTAACAAAGTTAATTTGACCTAAAAGTGACTGCATGGATTTTTTGTTATGAGGGAATGGAATTTCAGAAATCTCTTTAATTCTATCCGGATCAATATAAATACCATATTTGGAAACAATGAAGCCTAAGAGCTTTCCTTGATTAAGATCAAAGAAGGATTTTTTGGGATTGAGTGAAATACCATACCTTCTACATCGTTCAAAGATTTTGATTTAAATCATGTAAATGATTGGATCTCTTCTTGGAGAATACAGTAATATCGTCTAAATAGACAACTACTGTTTTATTGATCAATCCTTTGAAGGCTATATCCATTGCTCTTTGGAATGTAGCTCCTACGTTAATAAGTCCAAAAGGCATTTTTTGGTAAGCATAAATTCCCCATTTTGTTCTGAAGGTATTTTTTAGTCTGTCATCAGGATGGACCAAAATTTGGTTATATCCTAAAAAACCATCTAAAAAGGACATTAACTTAGAACCTGCTACTGAATGGAGTATCTGCTCCATGGTAGCTAATGGGAAATTATCTTTTTGTCTTGCTTTATTCAGATTTCTGAAATCTATGCAAATCCTGATGTTGCCATTTTTTTTTCTAACAGGCACCATATTGGAAACACAGTTTGAATGCCGACAGGAAAAATAATCTTAGCTTTCAAGAGTTTATTGAGTTCTGATTTTATTTGACTCTCTAAGTAAGGATGAACTTTCCTCAACTTCTGTTGGACTGGTTTTTGTTCAGAAAGCATTGGAATGGTATGCTGAACGATTGATGTATCGTATGTTTTTAAATCATCAGATTTCCAAGCGAAGACATGCTTATTTTTTCTTAATAACCTAATGAATGTTGTTCTTTCTTCCACAGAAAGTCGTAATCCCAAATTGATGTTTTGAGGGTTTTGCTCAGTACCAAGGTTTATCAACTCAAATCTTAAAGTGGAACTTTGGAGCTTTGAATTGGTTACCTGTTTAAACCTGTCTTTAATATCATAGAGATCCTCTAGTTTAACCACTGGTTTCGGTATTGAGTTTTCTTCCTGCTTTTCCTTCATTTGAAGGTCATGATTGCTTTCATCAATGATTTGATCATCGTAGGATTTGTCGGAAGTCAAGAAATTTAAGATGTCTTCATCGTGATTGAACACTCGTTAATTGGTGATATTGTCAGGAATTGATGGTCTAAAAATTAACTCTACTGAAAATATATCTGGGCTGTAATCTTCGGAAGGTAGGAGTTTAGAAGCAACATTGGCTAGCAAGTCAACTGTTGCATTCTGGGATCTAGGGATAGGTGAAATATTGAATGCTAAAAATTGAGATATAAGTTCCTGGACCAAAGACTGATAGTGCTTGAGGTGACTAGAAAGACAGTGAATTGTATTTCTAACTTGTTTTATGACAATCTCTGAATCACCAAACACTTTCAAATATTGAACTTTAAGACCAATAGCTTTTATATCCATTGAACTAAGGCCTCATACTCAGCTGTATTATTTGTGCATTCGAATTCCACCCTACAAGACAACATAGTTTTTTCTCCCTCAGGGCTAACTAAAATACACCCTGCTCATGAACCTTCACTGGATTTAGACCCATCAAAGTATAGTGACCAAAATAAAGAATTATCAACAATTTTATTTACAGTGTTCTCAACAATATTAACACATCTTGATCTATCGGTTTGTGAAAATTTTTCGATTTGGGATGTGAAATTATTTACCGAGAAAGGAGATGGTTAGGCAGTATAATTGCCAAAGAATGATTCGGAAGAGTAGTTCCCCAAAATATTATTATTAAATGCTATTGGTTGATTCTCCTATTCAAATTCAGTAACAGTATGGGTCATATGTTTCTCTCGATTGATTTTAATTTGATTTGGCTTTCCCTTGTAGGGTAGCCACATATGGGACCAATTGGTAGAAATATAACCATGGAGTTTCTCAGACCAATCCCTACTCAAGATTAAACCATAAAACTCAGGTATATCGGCAATTAATATATCAATTCTATGAACTACTCGTGGATCAGCTGATAACCTGATAGTTACAGAGTTGATTTCCCCTAAAACCTGGACCTTGGTTCTATCCAACTGCACAATGTGAATTGCAGAATTTTGGGGTTCAATGTTTAGTTTGGAACAAACTGAAGCTGGCATTATATTAGAGGATGTCCCTGAGTCAATCAAACAATTGTTTAGGTTTTGATTATAGATCTCATAGGTTAAGAGGAAAGGGGGAGTATGGGAATTTTATCTGTCTCTAATTAAAATCGTATCAGTAGCTTCAATCCTACCAGAAGGTGGTTGACCTGAATCATTTGCAGCTTTAGCACTAGGAAGAGGCAAAGAAGGCACTGCATTTAGTTCCTTAAGAAGCAATTTCTGCTGATGTTTTAATTTGCTAAGTTCAAACATGGTAATGTTTGCCTTTGTCTTCTTCATATCATCAATAATATTGTAATCCATTGAATCCGATACTACCAACATTTTAGACGTTGAAGGTATATTTGAGGATGATGGTTGGTTTTGAGGTAATGTTGCGGCTGGCTTCTTTGTGGGTACCTTTTCCTTTGTAGTAGTAGTACCTGCACTTCTCTTCTTCGAACTTACCTGGATAGGTTCAGGGGCACCTTTACTCCTGGTAGTCACAGGGAAAGCTTCTTGTTCATTTTCTGTGTCGGAGTTAGGTAATATGAAGTCCCACATTCCATGGCATTCGACAACTTCCTCTTCTTCGAGTTCATTGAATGGTGAAATTGTTTCATCTTCTTCTTCCTCTTCAGGATCTGAGTCTGCATTAGATATAACATTTGGTGGTTTTGACTCAGGTTTCTTAAAATTCCTAAATGGTTTCTTTGTTGAAGTCTCTACTACTTGTTTTTTGATTTCAACCATTTCATTTGACATTGTTTTGAGGACCTTTTGTAGACCCTCCATATCATATGGATCTTTAGGGGTTTTCTTCTTTTAATCATCTTTAAAAGAAACTTTTTTGGATTTCCTATCTTCGAGATTTGCTTTCTTTTCTAAAGCAATAATGCGTTTCTCCACAACAAGTGCTTCTTTCATGTTTTCAGCTAAAGTTGGTTTTCCAGCCCTATCTACAAAAATTGCTATATTTGAAGGTAGGGCTATTATATACCACTCGCTTCTGATTTTCTCACTTGGCTTGGAATCGGTAGGGATTTTATTCAAGAGTTTATTGAATCGGGAGTTAAACTCCTTGATAGGTTCTCTAGATTCAATCCTTAGATTTGAAAGATCATTAATTAGTGTCGCTAAAGATCTATCATCGCCATACTTAGTAAGAAACTGCTCCTGAAATATATTCCAGTTGGTAATGGATCCAGAGGGTAAGGAAAAATTCCATGACCCAGCTGATCCTTGTAAAGTGTAGGGGAAAAGCCTAACGACAACATCTTCTTCTGTCACTCCTTTTAGATTAACTGATAACATGAAATTGTTAATATGTTCATCGGCCAATGTTCCAGCATCTGGATTAAATTTTGGTAACCATTTCTCAGGATAATCAGGTAATGGATGTAATGGTGCAGGCATAGTGACCGCACCAGGACTGTTGCATGGATTCTGGGCCATCTTAAAAGTAACAACAATTGCCGATGGAGTTCCTGGTGTTTGGGGAGGAGTTGGTATTGGAGATTGAATAGATTGTGATGTTGAAGTTGGTGATCCCTGCTGAACAACAATATGTAATGGGGGAGTGGATGTTTGACTTCGCACTGGAGAGGATGAGATGGAGGATGATTGTTAGGCCCCTATACTACTAGTGTCACCCCTTATTGTTATTAGTACAAACCACTTATTATATTGATGTACCCATGTAGTGCCCATATTGTTACTATGGTGCCCCATAGAAGCCCACTATTATTA